>CAJNOP010000156.1:152657-217067 GCA_905250075.1 Rotaria sp. Silwood1 | reverse complement strand
ATACAGCCGTTTTGTTTAAGAAACTATCAATATGACAATTGACTGAACCATATTTCCAATGACTAAACATAGATTGAACATCAGGAGCTAATAAATAATGATGTGAATATAAGCTTGACATAATTGTACGGATGTGAAATATGAATATAGTTAGTTGTAACAGATGACTCAAAATTTGTTTTTTCAAGATGAATTCCATCAATAAATATCAATCAAGCTACAGTAAAGTCGCGGGTAAGATGTCTCAGATTTGACATATGACAAAAAAAATGATAGTCTCCCACTATCATACCCAAATGTATTATAGCTGGTTATTGAAAATGAAGTAAGATTAGAAGTAGTAGTGTCTACAAAAAGAAAAAAAGCATTGTTACCAATTAAGATAATGAAAACGTAGTAGATAATTCATTTTAAAAGTCAATATGCCAATAAATTAAAATTATCTTACAAGGAAAGTGTCCAAATCATGACCGAACTCTCAATCATATCTTTGACTATAAGAGATATCTGATCGAGAACAATGAAATCCTAATAGGATTTATGAGTTTCGGGGTGGAAGTGAATGTGGATGAACACATCCCACACTCCAATTAGTGAATTTTGTTGAAATTGGTATAAAATAACTTTTTAATTTCTTCGAAAACTCACTCGATAAAATGACCGATTATCGACAATAATCAAAAGAGAAATGATTATTTTAATGCACGAAAAAAAACTTCGTTACATCAAAAACTATTAACTTAGAAAAGGCTTCTTATTAGTCTGAGAGTTTTATTAAATACGATTCAATTTTCATCCACAATATGGACAGATCAGTGTAGACTAATGAATAAATGAAATATTCAGGTGTAAACAAGATGATTTTTTTCTAATATTGGTTCGCTGAAGCTTGTAAATTAATTTCGTCCATTAAGTGTTGAACTATTGATGCAAGTCTCTTTGATTTCTTATTATTTACAAACTAACGTCAATGAAATAAGGGTGTGGGTGTAGATGTGTGGGTGTCGACGTGAATAAAGAGAAAATAACACCCATACTCACTCATTCAGTGAGACTTACTATTGGGTTGTAACATAAGTTCTGCAAGTCTTATTTTTGTTTTTTAGGCAAACTGGAGGCTTTACAAAGGAGACATAGAGCCTCGAATTTGCGAAAAAAAGAATCGCAGAACTTATGTTACAACCCAATCACAAGACTTTCCATCACTAATTCAAGGTTTTTCAGCTGAAGATATGTCTGAAGAAATAAAAAGGCGAAGATATCATGTCTGCAGCAGCGCACAGAGAGGTTCAACAAGAATGAACTGATACAAGATATGAGTTTATTCAGTGTAATGTTGAATTATGTGTTACACGTTCTTTTTAACTGTGCTATACTTTGGAAATCTTCTAAACGTACGTATTTATATAGATTTTTAATACATGGTCAATAGATATTGATTAATAATCAAGTATGCAGCGAAATAGAAACTTTTATATTTTCAAAATAAATTTCGCGTCCAAAGGGCGAAACTAAAACCATTTTTGATGTTGTACTTTACATTTATTATACTATTTGCCTGATTAACTAATGACGTATTTGTTTCCTATTTTTAATATTATCAAGAACAGAAACAGTCTGTTGAACAAATTAAAACTTATCATCTTCTTAATAATTTTCTTGTCAAAAACAAATCAAGCATTATTTGTCATGTCTTTCAGATTTTATAATTACTAAATGAATGTTGGGACATTTGTTTCAGTGCAGATTCAGTGAATAGTATCTTATCTTATCCTTTTCAAACATCTATTATTCATATGTCTTCAGTATCTTTATCAAGCGATACAGTTGCTACAATGAAATCAGCAGAAAAATATTTATATCAATTCGTTTGCCCGATGTTAGCCATTGTTGGTACGATTAGTTGCATTGTCAACTTAATTGTTTTTACTCAAAAAACTCTACGAAAACATCCATGCTCAATCTATTTTGTTGCATATAATGTAGCTAAGTTTATGTATATTTATTCTGCATTATTAACTGTAACACTAAGCGTAGGATATAACATTAATGCTATTGTAGATAATCTAATTATCTGTCGTCTATATCTTTATGTAATTATTTTATTCAATTGTTTGAGTCCATTTTATTTAATTTTGGCTTCTGTTGATAGAATATTGGTTACTTCATCAAATGCACTTACACGACGACGAAGTACTCGCCGTTTTGCCTATTTATGTATTATTATTGGAACATTATTTTAGGCATTATTTCATAGTCATGCATTAATCGCCTCGAATATCAGACAACTTGCTCCTAAATATTTCTTTGTTATTTTCAACAAGGTATTCGTCTTCTTTTCGTTAGTTATTACTCTCTCATCAAAGAAACTTTGGTACTTTTATTAATGACAATATGTGAATTATGGTCTATAAAGAATATTCGAAGTATTCGTCATATTAGAGTTGCTCCTACTTTATCTTTAAGTAGAACTACTGCAGAAGGTAATTCGCACTCAACTTCTTCAAAAGATCGACAACTTATTTTCATGTTACTGATGGATATCATTATCTATACTTCATTTAGTTTTGCGTTTGCAATATTTCTCTTGTATCAACAAATAACACAAAATTATATAAAAAGTGCTGAGCATATACAGATTGAAAATATTGTTAGAAATCTATGTCTATTTAGTGCTGGTATTCCATTCTGTACTAGTTTTTATGCAAATTTAATCGTCTCGAAAACGTTTCGATGTGAAGCGAAGAAAGCACTTTTCTGGAAACGAGTGTTTTGCATCGACTAAATTTGACATATTTAAACAAGACTAATAATTGTGTGTTGTAATATCATATATCGTATTTGTATAAATAAGGAGTAAGATTGAAAATAATTTTAGATTAATGAAATTTTATCGTAACACTTCTGCAATATAGTATAATTAGAAGATTTTAATTATTACTTTTTTTTATCTTAAACCATAAGATTTTCGTTTAGTTATTGATCTTCTGCAAAGTCACTATGATTTTCTTATCCATTTGTCACATACATGCGCACATCTTCATATAGAATGTCTTTTTTTTATTGTAGGACATTTTAGTTTAGAATAGATTCTAAATATAAAGCTTTCTTCTTGAGACTGTGGCTGTAAGTGTGTATGATGAAATAACATGCATCCACGTCCACACCTACTCACACACCCTATTTGATGTCAGAAAGACGAACGATTTATCAAATTACATTTATATTATCTAATGTAAGAAAACTCATGTTCGACTATATGAATAAAATGAACAATGTAGAGGAACAATGTCCGATAATATTTCTGGTGTGCGTGTATGTCTTCTCTTCATCCACATCCACTCTTTGATGCATATATCATCCCAATAAATCCAGAATTACGGAATTCCTTTCATCAAAGCTGTTCATTCAATCTCTCAGTCATCGTCTCTTTCAACAACATTCACACATGTCACGGGTTCGAATCGAAATTTAGCTCCAAATATTGTCTGACGATAAATATCAAATACACATTTTCAAGCTCTAATATTCGTGCCTTATGCTCTCAGATACTGCTGGACACTTCAATGTTTTCAGTGTATTTCAAACAACTACTCCGATGGTCCTATGCATGTGATCGTAAATATATAGAATTGCAGAATTTGTCCTTCGTAGTTACACATACTGTGACACATTTATTTCCATAACCCTATGTATTGTGACAAACTATGTTTTAGTTTCGTACTATATTCCTATGTATGGTGCCTATCTGGTATAAAAACAAAAAAAATCAATGTTCGGATTTTTGCCAAACTCATTCTCTTCTCTTTCGTAAATTTGTTCTGCTCTCTCCTAAAACTTGTGATTATATTTTCTCTCTTTGTCGGCTGTGTGAGTGTGGGTGCGGGTGTGGATGAAGTAAAGATCAACACCCACACCCACACCGTTTCATGTCAAGAAGAAGGTCTTATTAAGATTATCAAAATCCTAAAAGAAAGCTTCTTCAGGAGCATTTAGCACTAAGTTATGATCGATTTATTGAAATTTTGACTCAGTTGTGAGTGTACGGTGTGAGAATATTCCCTCATCCACAACAACGTTCACATTTACAGTGTGTCGACATCATTTAAGTAGTCTGCAGATTTCAAAACGTGTTCCTGATTAGACGGTGTCATCAAAAGACTTAAGAACTCAATGGTCGGCAATCTGTTCATAGGTTTATCGATCGATAACTCTTCATAACAGTTGCAAAGAATTCTCAAATTCAGTTTTGTATAATGAGAAGTATAACTTGGAGTTCGCTATTAAAATGAGAAACTTGTTTTTTGCATACATCTTGCCACTTTTTGCTCCGTTACATCAATAATAGTTACAGATTGATTGAGATATGCAATGGCATAGATGTTACTTTCACATCTTTTTCTCTAGTGTTCGATCACCGATTCGAAACAAAGTTGTTAGGTTCTGTTTCGTGCTTTATTCATCGATGGTATGCGACTGAACATAGTCAAATTTCATTTTCTTCTCATAAAATTTCTCGTCAATAGACTATTTTTTTTGTGCCATATCTATTGAAGTTCCAATGTTACATTGTTAAACATGAAAAAAAGCGAAAAAATCCAATAATAATAAAATTGATCGACAATTTTTACTCGTTCCGTATCAATGTGTACGATCAATACCAATTTTAACTCAATATTCTGACAGAAAGTCATGACATGATGTTTGCTATTCCTCAGTAGTACGATCAAATTTTTTGTCTTTTATTATCATATAACATTTTACTTCATCCTACTCTCCTTTTTCTTTCACAGTTAACAAATGCAGTTGTATTAATAATATGCATTCTTACACTGCTTTCTCTTCTTCTTCTGCATTATTAAATAAGATACTGAATTGTATAGTCAATGAAAGAGTAAGTCATGCCTTTTAAGTTGACCTTCTAGCAGCAGCACTGCATATATTTGGCATTTTCTATTAATAAAAGAAGAAGATAGAAAAAAGTTGCACGTATGAAACAATCTTGAGGCAAGTATAGGTTGAAATTCTGCTTTTTTTTTCGAAATCTTCATAACGTTTAGCAACATCTATATTGAAATGATGATGTGATTATGAGGAAAAAGCGCATGAGAAATTTTTGGATTGGGTGACATAATTAGTACCATTAAGTAGTTCCCAGGATGAAGAACTCTAAAGTTGGACCTCGCCGAGTCCGATGGAATTATTTTGAACTTTTATCTGAGCGTAACAGATTGTTTAAACTTGCTCCTTATCATCGCCCTTTCCCTGCTTTCTTTCTCTTATATAATTAGTTGAAAACCAATAGCTTAAATGTACTTGATTTTAACTTATTATTACATTCGATTGTTCAATAATAATTAAGATTTTCCAAAACATTCGAGTGTTTGGAAACTATGAATTTAAGATGATGAAAATGTATCTGCTGCTCCCTAAATTTTCTAAGAATACCTTCCTGTTTTTTCCTAAACTGTGTATTTTTACAATGAAACAGACTGTCGTAGCGTGCGGGAGATCCCAGAAAAATCAGTGATATGATAGAACACTCAATAAGAACAAGGTCTTTTTTTCTAGAGAAGAAAAATTGATATTTATATCCCAATAAAATCATTTGTGACAAGATTTGACTATGGTAAAATTCGTTCTTCATAATTTGAGTCATGGCTTAGTTTTTTGTTTTAAGCTGATCCTCTTAGGAAGTCTTTGGATAGAACTTTTAAGTGGTTTCATTCAACTCGAAGACGTACACATTACAATGTGTCTACTTTTTTTCTGAGTATCGTTAATATATCTTGACGACCAATGTTTGAAAAAAGTCATGATCCTCTTCTAAATTAAAATATTATCAATGTTTCATTCATTTATTTAGTTATGGAGTTGTTTTCATTAACAAAGAACATAACAATAACAGACGTCCAATGGCATGCTTATCCTATTGGTTTTTTTCTATTATTATTATGCATATTAACTATATTAGGTAATCTCTTAGTTATATATGCAATAATTCGTGAATATACATTACATACATCTACATATTACTATGTTGCATCATTGGCATTTGCAGATCTCTTAGTTGGTTTAATAGCTATGCCATTTGCATTTATATTTGAAATGACTGATGATGAATATTGGTTGTTTCCACGACATCTAAGAGTTCTATGTGATTTTTGGCATTCAATGGATATATTTGCAACAACAGCATCAATTTTTGGTCTATGCGCCATTGGATTAGATCGATATGTGTTTATTACGAAACCCATTGAATATCCTACTTCATTTATAGCAAATCGATGGTACTTTATGCTGTCATTCATATGGATAGGTTCAGCACTCATATCATTTCCAGCTGTAGTTCATTTTGGAACAGCACAAGAGATTTTACGTACGTAGAAAAGATATTTAATGTTCTATTCCATATTAAAATCTTTGAACATTGTTTTCGTTATTCTTTGATTCAAATATATATATATATTTACGTGCAGAATTATTATATAATCCAAATTTAGACTCGATACTCAAATTCAATATTGATAATATAGTGCGTAAATGTTGAAACACTAGTTTATTTATATCATCAGAATGAAATTTCTAGCCTTATCCTGTTTTTACTTGTAAAATAGGAAACAGTGACAAAATATTTGAGAAAACTATAACGATATGAATGAATGGTATTTATAAAACTAATATAATTCGTTTTTCATATTCAGTTTTTTTAAAGATTATAAATACATAATAGTCTAGTTCAGCATTTAGATCATATTTATGTTCATTCAGCAGCAGAATGAACTCAAAAACTAAAACAAAAATGGATATCAATGCAAAAATATTTTTTTATAGAGCTCAACGGTCATATAGTTCTCGGATAATGTTTGACTACTTACAAAAGAACTTATCTGCTAGTTATAACGAATGAAAAATCAGGAAAAAGCTCCAAACTAGCTCTAGATTCAGGTTCTTTAATTTCGATATCAAACAGAAGCAAGCGGTTTACTATGCTAAAAGGAACCAATAAACGACCTGAGAAAACCGTCATTTTCTCGATAGTTTTCATGATATAGTTTCCATCCTAGGTTATGAGATGTATGTCTCACAGATCTCTTTAATGTCCTACACAAATAAAACTAAACCTATCGCCTTTAGTTTTGACTAGATTGTGTAGTATAATCGATTTTAATTAAAACTAGATCGCTTTAATTTCCTATCGTATATTATTTAGGACGATCATCGACGTCGAATGAAACAATATCGGTACCATCGTTACTATTTAAAGAGTGTGAATTTCCAGATAATCCATATTATATATTATTTGTATCGATTGTATCGTGTTATCTACCATTGATCATCATGACTTACGTTTACATTCAAGTGTATTTGGCAGCAGAAAAACAAGTACAAGCAATCAATGCAGGTTACAAACATCAGTACCTAACGAAATCCGCTAAATCATTTTTTCCAGTATTTCGTTTGAGAGAAACGTTAACTGAAAAACGTCCAAAAACAAATACAATAGTTAGAGTACCTGAAAGAAGTTTACGAAAAAAGTCACTTACGTTATTAGCACATCGTAGACCATCATTTGAATTAATAACACTTCGTATTCATCATGGTAAATATCGAAATCCAACTATAGACTCATCTAGACGAAATAGCCGAAGTGTTAACAAGCCTATGAAGAAAATTACACGCACATATACACGAACGAATAGTGTTTGGAAAAAAATTTCGAAAAATCAAAAGGCAGCTAAATTTATAGGTATTATTATGGGCGTATTTGTTGTTTGTTGGTTACCATACTTTGTTTATTTCATATTGAGCGGTGTATTTGGTTTTCGTTTTAAAGATGATCAAAATCATGAATTATTATTTAAAATATTTTCATGGTTAGGATATACAAATTCATTGTTGGATGTTGTTGTTTATGTTTCTACTTCCAAAGAATTAAGAATTACGTTGTGTAAATTATTATTGGGTCGTCGATATAGACGTAAATACACTTAATTATAATCACATGTTTTTTTATTATTATTATTCAACATGTAATAATTTTTAGTACGAAATGCTTACAAAAAAAAAATTGTTTTCTTCACATTTATTATGTTTATGAAATAATTTGGATTTCAACTGTACGATATCAATGAAGATGCAGATTAAATCGTGTAGAATTATGAGAATATTTCATCAACAGGTGAAGAATAGAATTCTTCAGTGATAACGCAAATTTAAAAAAAAAATGTACATGTAAAAAATAATTTTTTGTAATAAAAGGATACACTGACACATATGTACTGTCTATAGCAATGGTGAAATAGGTCTCAAAAAAAAGAAAGCACTGACATGATGAATCTTGTTCTAGTTTTATGAATATCCATTATCAAATACTGTTAATCTCGAATTTCTATTTGTATAGACATGCTCATAAATAATTGTATTTAACAAAAATTATTGTATATGTGAAAAGTTTTCGAAATTGTATTCGTGCTATTCGTGTTGGTATGTTTTGCTTTATCGCGACAATTTTCTTCGTCTTTTGATTATTATCCGTTACAACACACCAAACAGAATATGCAATGTTACATATCAAAAAGATTCTTTAAATTTGACCGTAATAAGATTTGTAATAATAAAATGCAGGTGTCGCATTTATTACTACTGTTGATGATCACAAGAAAGAAGAATAGAGAGAATGAGAAGAAAAGATGAAGGAAGGATATTAGTCAGAGAATGATATTAATATCGACAAAACATCTTTAGTTTTATATAATTTAATTGGGAATAGTTTTAAATGAAAAAAACCAGCTTAGTGTTGTGCATCTTGTAATGGCATTGAAGGTTTGTCATAATTGTTCATTTTCTGTTTCTTTTCATCATAATAACCAACCCAATCTGACTTTTTATTCGTGAGTACATCACGACATTGATTGAGTTCGTCGCTAACCATCGAAAGGCGCTCAATAACCTGATCGTGGGTTGGCCATTCGTGACCACCGATAGCCAGATCAAGCATTTGAGCGTTGGCACGCCACATTTTGTGAATGGCAAATTCTAATGCCGCCGTTTTTTTCCTGACGAAATGTATCGCAGCGTGTGGATTCAGTAGTAAATGGATTTGTCGACATGTATGAATTGACCACTGTGATACGTGGCTCCGAACAAGAATCAATATTTGTGACTCGATGTACTATACGACTACCTAAAGAATGATTAAAGTTTTAAATTAAATATTTTTGTAGTTTTTCGTTTACCTTGCATAAATACACATGAATTTTGGTCAAGATAATCGATTGTTCGAATGAATTCTTTTGGCACTTTACCTTTGTATTGTTCAATGAGACTAAAAGCATCCTTAGAATCACGTTCGATGAGTTGCAATTCACCACCGACTGTATTCCTCATATCACAAGCCAGTAAGATGACAACGTAGGGTACACTGTCACAATGGTATGCATCTATATTGTCACCACTTGCATAGCCAATATTAGTATGACTATAGCTTGGTTGAAGAGTTGTCGGCATAAGTCGTACGTCTCCAGTCATGTTTGATAAATGCTCGAGTATGCGCGGACATCGATTGAAATCTTGTAACCATTTACTACGATAGCCACTGTGTCGAATCTTAGCTGGATGACGTTCATCACATATTCGATGTACCATTTCTCGCTGAAGAATCATACGTAATACTCGATAACCCTCATCACTTAACAATCGAAATGGACCAGTATAAGCCAGTTAGCTATCACCATCGGTTGTTACAGGTTGAGGGAGTTGTGGTGATTGTGCTACATGTTGAAAGCCATCGAGTAATACAACAAAATCCGGTTCGGTCATTGCCAAATGAATATCAGGATCAAAAATGGGCTCATCACTATAGAGTTCCATTTCTGGATCAGTTAGAAGAGGAGGCATGGGAACCGCACAACTCTTGTCAAACTTCATCATTTCTGGAAAATCGAAAACGTCCACTTGTTTCTTTCTAGCAAATATAAATGAAAGATATCTTGATGCTTTTCAATAAAAATATCTATTAAGAGTGAACTTGATTGCACAAAAGATAAGATTAGAAAAGCCTGTCCAAACTTTAGCCATTCTTTCTCGCACTTTATCGAAAGGTGTATTTTATCTATGTCAGATCTGTGAAATAGCGTACATAAAAAACGAGTAAGAATAAATCAAAAGCCTCGTATTTTGTTAACAACTCGCTCAGTTTTTGGTGTATATGAAAGAATACATTGTAAAGAACCCACAGCTGTTGTACTATTGACAATAAAAATCAACTAACGAGGGAACCTCTCGAAGTATAAAATCGTTTTTCGCTTGAAAGTACTGTCATTAGATAGACCCCAGTGAGTAAGTGTGTGGGTGTGGGTGTGGGTGTGGGTGTGGGTGTGGGTGTGGGTGTGGGTGTGGGTGTGGATGGGTGTGGATGTGGGTGAGGGGTGTGTGGGTGTGGGTGTGGGTGTAGGTGTGGGTATGGGTAGAAAGGAGTTACACCCACACCCTCCTGGTTACCAAGTGAGATGGTTACCAACTCAGTTGGTAATTAATGAGTTTGTTAATAAACCTGTCAAATTGGAAAACTTTTAAATATAGAATATGATTCATATTTGACTTGATAATTTTCGGTCAAAAAAATTAGTCGGTGATATTGGAATCGGCGAAAATGGAAGTCGGTGAAAGTGGAATCGGTGAAAATGGAAGATAACGCAAGTTTTCAACAAAATGACAAATTTTTTTAGAACTTGAAAACCTGATATTTTAGCTGATTTCAGCCTAACTTGAAAAGTCAATATCTCAGCCCAGGAACACCATGCACTGGAACCCAAATAGACTTTTCATTACTCACTGGGGCCTAGCTAATGGCAGTACTTTCAAGCGAAAAGCGATTTTACACCTCGAGAGGTTCCCTCATCAGATAAAAAAATCTCTTCGTACTCTGTCACGTTAACCCAGGTCAATGTTTCCGGAGAACAGATCCTGCAGGAATTGGCAGGAAGATGCGGGAAAATTCACCGTATCCTGCAGGAAAACGCCGGAACAGGGTGGCAGTATTCCGATCAGAAATTCTTCGCATTTTTTCCTGTAACTTCCCATCAGCCTCCCCACGTTTCTTGCAGAAAGTTGACCGGAAATCACCGGAAAAAATCCGACAATTTTCCGCTCGAAATACTGCTACTCTGTTCCAACGATTTCCGGTGTTTTCCTGCCGGAACTCGCCCGTATTTCTCGACCTGGGAACAAATGATTTAGCTCAAAGATTATTTTAGTTTATAAGACACATTCAAATTCGAACGAAGACAGCTCTTTTTTTCATGACTACAAAATGCATATATCGAGACAATATGAATCCAAATTTCTATTTGTGTATGACGATTTGCCAACCGAGAATGTCAGAACTATTGTTAAATATTTAGTGATAGAGTTTCGTACGTTTTCACTTGATTCATTTATACTTGATTCTATCCGAAGAATAACGAAGTTTTCCACGACATGAAAACACAAAGAACTTTATTCAACAATAGAACTTTTTTTGACTTCTAGATGTTTCTGTTTCATAGGTAGTAGCATTCTTGTTATTCCCAAATGATAATGCAATTAGGTAATTGATCTGAACTTTTTTTAATCTCATCTAATTAATGGATCTTTCCTTTCATCATTCACTAAAAGTTGAAAGAGTTTCATTCATCTAATGAGTAATAGAATTGACATGCCTTAGGCTCATTTAAATGCGCTTTTCATGTATTTTTTTTATTCTTACTGATCAATAACCACCAAGCCGATAACGCAAAAGAAACATCACATAGACATCGACTACGTAGAAGATATTTTTGGGTTGTAAGAAAATTATAAAAAAAGTTTATGCCATTTGATTATTTACAAAAAATATTTTGGTGAAAATCAATTTCTTATTCGATGAAGTTGAGAGATAAAAATCAACTCAGTTTTCATGAAACAATCATCGGCAATTACGGAATTTCTTTCAAGAATCAATTATCAGTTTCTTTGAAGAAATATACAAAACTAAGCAAACAAAAAGTTAAGTGCATGTTATTTAATACGTTTGTTATGATTGACATTACAGAATTGCTACTTAATAGTTTTTGTTCTGCTATTTTATATGCCTATGAATGTTAGATTGCAAGTTGAAAAATAGAAAAAAAAAAAGAGTATAATCTCCAATCGACTTCAATTTACAATGATTTGAATAATTAATGAATAAAAATAATTCATTAAATTTGAAATTAAAGATAAAACTTTAAATAGTTTCTAGATAAAATTTCTTTATTTTAATATAGAAAAGTAATACGGTTTTTTTTTTGTAAAACAGATACTATCGTATTTTTTTTTATCACGAGTCAAATTTCGTCTTGCATTAACTGTTTTTTTTTAAATAGAATGTACCTATTAAAAAACAATAAATGCGAACATCATGAAGAGTATATATTTGATTTATTTTTACTTGAAAAAAAATTAGATAAAAAGTGAGTTAACCAGTATTAAAATAAATTGTAGAATACACTTTTAAGATTAATTATAGAAGTGTTTTTTTTGTCACTAACTTATAAAATATTCTTCATGGTCAAATTCAAAATTTTTATTTATGCTTGGATAATTTTTGCAGAATATTGACGTCATAAAAAAAAATGTATATTATTAGAATGTTTCATAAGATTATTATATATTCAATTCTATTTGAATGATATAATTTCAACTAAGAAAACGATCCTATATATATATATAAACTAATTATCATCAATAAAGAAGAAAAAACCCGTAGGAAATACATTAATATATATATATATCAGTAAATGGCAACATTAATGTACTATTTTAAGAAAAAAAACGAGCAAAAAAGGGAAACTTCTTCATTTGAAAGATGATAAGTTGTGCGTTTTACTGTACTTTATGAGATGAGTATTTATTTGCGTACTAGGATATACAATACAACTTCAAAGTTAGATCAATCTGAACTATATAAAAATCTAGTACGTGTATTTTATAGTATAAATTCATAATATGACCTCATTTATACAAAATGACATTTTTCATAAAGCCGGATTTAGAAACAATTTGTAGTAGTAATTCCGATAGCAACTAAAAAAAGAAACTGAACTCTTATATAATATATATTTGTTCCGATCTTAATTGCAAAGTATTATACATGTTATCATTTTGCATGATCAGTTTCTCATAAAGAATCTTGCGTGATACATTGACATTAGGCTATTTTTTCTGTCGTTTTACTCATGAATTATGAGTTTTTTGACAGTCATACTTTCAATGGTAGTCGATCATAATGAATTGATATTTTTATCAAAAGTTACATCTTCAAGTAGAGTTATAACTAAAGAAAAAAAATGAAACATCTTACATAACATTCAATCATATTTTCAAGTGTTGTTTTATTGTTTGAATTAACAAAAAATAATAATAATACCATCTTCTTATATTTTGTTTCACAAATTTATCTTCCATTTGCTGGCTTTCATGCTAAAATTCCCCCCCCCCCCCCCCCCCCTTTCCATTCCAAGCATTTTTTCGATGGATTTTTTAACCTCAAAACTTTTTGCGTGACACAAAATCGAGCAATAATTGTATATGTAACATTTTGAAAAAATTATTTACTCTAATTCTACCAATTTTTCGAAATTATAACACGACAAGAAAAGGAAATCAATAATACGACCTTTTTTTTTTATATATATAGTAGATGGCAGCAAACATCGATCTTTTCACCTTTATCTGCGTAGTATCTTGTAAACAATTTATCTAAGACAACAAATTGTCTGATGTTTTTTTTCTTTCATATGCTAGTAAGGACTTAGTAGTGAATCTTAATCTAAAAAAAAAAGATTGCTTAATAATAATTCAATATATTGATATTTTTCGTATTAGAATCTATTGGTACAATGAAATTACAGTTTATTCATACATATGGTAAATACAAATATTTAAATGACATGAAATGGTAACTATTTGTACTTAAAATTAATTAATTTCTTTGATAGATATTCTGAATACTTTAAAATCAATAAAAATTCATTCATTTTTCTATGTGTCAATCATACAGCAATAGTATATGTAGGTTGTCATTTATTAAACGTCATTTTTCTTTTTTTTTTTCTTTCTTTCTTTCCTTCATCATTTTCTTCTTCTTCTTCTTCGATATGTTCTTTTTAAATAAAAAAAAAAAAAAAAAGATGAGCGTATATGCTTATTTTTTTTTCTTTCTTTCTTAGTTACCTTATCAAAGCTCTACTTCGGCGACTTATTTTTTTTCTGAGTAAAACAAAAATATTTTCTTTCTTTTTTTTCTTTCTCGTTTGAATAAGAAAACATGAGAAATAGCTGCCTAATTCTATTGAGTAATAAATCAAATTTGAAATATTATTTTGTTTTAGATTGGTTTTTGTTCTTTTTTTTTTTTCTTCTCTCGCTCTTTATTTTTCCCATCAAACCAGACGACGACTAGAAAGACGAGGAAAAAAAAAAGCTCGACGAAAGAAAGAGTAACATCAGTGAAGCTGAACACATCACGCATGCATATATGAAAAGCACTAACATGTTTTTCTATTGACTGCTTTGCTTTTATATACTTATATTCCAATGTTAATATTATTATTTTGATATATATACATATTAAAAACAAAAAAGGAAAATTCTAAGTATGTCATCAAAATCGAATAATAAAGAAGAATCAACACAAACAACTTCAGTTTCACAACAACTTGCCCGTCAATTAGAAGCAGCTGCTGAATGTAAGTATTCAAGTTTTTATGGTTGTTGTTTTTTTGTTCTCCATTTTACGTCAAATAATTCTTCCATATGTAATTAAATTCTATTGATTAATTAACAATTATGAAATGTCTCATCTTCGAAATACCATATGAATATAACATTACAAAAAAAAAAAAAACATTCGAAAACTGAGTCATGTTATTTGTCTTTGTAAGATTTGTTTGTTTAATGATCAAACACTCAGGAAAAAAATTCATGTTTTTTTCTTTTTTGTTTCAAAACACATGAATTCTCGTTATAATAAAATTTAATTGACTTGAATTCCGTATCCCTTTCTTATTTTTTTTCCAAATATGGATTCAGATACCTTTTGATTTCGTTTTTTTTTCTTTTTCTAATAAAAACCTAAGAGCATGTCATAGAGTAATAATACATCGATTATGTAATTTCAAAAAAAAAAAAACATTATATGATATAGAATTTTTTTATTTTTTCCAGCTGATGAAGAAGAAATTTCTGTCAATGCTTCTGCTTTAAGTCTTGGTATACGTGCTCAAAAAAAATTACTAAGGTAAACATAATCTATTATATTTATTCAAAACAAAAATAGTTTTTTTTTTTTTTTAGTAAATTATCATCAAAATCTGTAGCTAAGATCTTTATTGATGAAACAAGTGGTCGTATATTAGATAATTTACATAAATTAGTACGTAATTATTCAGGTAAAAAAGATGCCGATAAATTACTTAAATCAATAATAAAAACAATTGTTAAAATGGGTATATTATATAAAAATGATCTATTTACAGAACATGAACTTAAATTAATTGATGAATTTCGTAATCGTTTTCATTCATTAGCAAAATCTATAATAACATTATATGAAGTAGATTTTAAATTTGATCGTTCAGTATTAACACGTATGTGTCAAGAATGTCAAGAATTAACACATAAAATTATTTCAAAACATTTAACACAAAAATCTCATGCTCGTATTGATTATGTTTTTAATTATGTATCAAATATTGATTTTCTTGAATATTCATTTAATCCAAATTCAACTATAAATCGTGCAATTATTAAAGAAATTATAGAAGATATGCATACTTTAATGGATGCTGGCTTTCTTTAATCAAAACAAAAAAAAAACAATATATACATATAAGAACTATAATAAAACAAACAAACAAACAAACTCTATCATTCTTTGTATCTATGATATTTTTTTTTTTTCTTTTTGCTTTCTTTTTATTTCAAAATAAAAATTAAAATCTATCTGAAGAAACTGACGAAGATGAAGATGATAAACGTTTTAGAAGACTGGTTAATGCTAATAAATCACGAAAATCTAATTGTCCATTATGATTTGTATCAACAATATTGAATAGAGTACGTGCTAAATGTTTACTAACAAAACCAAGACCCATTTCTTTAAGAAGAATTTCAACATCTTCAACTGTTATTTTACCATCACCATTTTTATCCAATGATTTATACTACAAAAAACAAAAATGAATGAGTACAAATTTTAATTATGATTATTATTATTTACCATTTGATATATTTGTTTAACATTGTTAAGGCCACTTTTTCCATTACTACGTTTATCAATTCCTTGTTGAGAATTATTTAGAAAATTACCAATTCGATTTGATTGATTTGAACGTATTTGAGAATTATTTACAGAATTATAATCATCGTTATTACTCATAGCTATTGATGAATCATTGAAATCAATATATTCTTGTCGAACATCACCTACATAAGTATGAACATCATTAATTCCAGCATTACGAAACATTTGTACAAGTGTTCCATTTTGTGCATCATTAGGACCGAAATTTTTTAATTGTTCCATTAAGAATTAGTTGATTCGTATAAGATTTAAATCTGATAAGGATTTGAATATTTGACTGTGCTTAATATACTTTTAGCTTTTTCAAGAAAAAAATAGAGTGGGTGGCGTAAACTGAGACATGTGATGACGCGATCATACTATTCATCTATAATGACATCATTTTGACAGAACACATAAAATGCAACCTCATTGTTAGTAATTCTTTCGTGTATGATGATTCAAACATGTTGAATTTTAATGCTTAAATATATATATATACTTACAATGTACAATTGAAATAACAGTTTTTGACAACTTATGTATGTTTTAATAGATCAATAATCTAGTATCTTAAAAATGATAAAAGTACAGTATTGTCTTCTAGATATGTACCTTTGCTTGATATATTAAATATTCATATGTTTACATGCAATCTTGATGTAGGTTAGTGCGAATTTGACATGCTATTGGGATAATTTTAAAGACACATATTTTTATATATAATCCACATTTTATTGCGTCGTTACTATTCGTGTCAAGAAAATCTCACGGAAAGATATCAAAAAGAAAAGTTCAATGAATAGATATTGTAGAATTAAAAGATAAGCTTTTCAATAGGAATTAATTTACTTAAATTAACTTCAAGGCAAATATTATAAAAATGCTGAAAACGTTATTCTAAATGACGCATAACTTGAAAGAAATTGTCACGAGCATAAAATGTCATTGCCACTTAGTATTGATAGTTAGTTATTATCCTAATATAGATCAACTTCTTTTTTTTTAACAATCATTTTTAAGAATATCTTTGATATTCTAATAAATAATCAATATACTGAAATAATATTTCTAAAATTCTTTCGCTTAAAATTTTCTAAGAGATTAAAAATAGATTAGAAAAAATACACAAATATTCAAAGAACTTCTAGAATAATTTATTTATCTATTAGTAAGTCAAATATGTACTCCAACAGCGAGTCACTATTGGACTACTTTCTTGATCATGAAAAGTATGTGACATTAAACTATCGTTCTAGTGTTTATCTATAGATTGAATTATATTTTTAACACTTCGATCAAACTCAATTTTATAGTTGAACGAATGATAATCGATAAAATTATACTAGTGAGTTTTGTATATAATCTATAAATGTACTATATCTTAGTTTTATTAGTCAATAATTTAAAAGAACTGCAATCTCATACAAGAAATAATATACACTACAAATTTGTGAAATCAAACAACAATACATGTTAACATTATGAAAAATCTGCATCTTATATTACAATTAAAATATGATAGCTCATGAGAAATGAACAATCGTTCGTACAATTTACTGTGCTTCGAGTTTTTTCGAAAAAACCAACATGTTTATCAATCAGTTGCTCAAAGTCAGAATCAATGTGAAAAGCAACTGTAGTAGAACTCATTACTACAAGAACTCTATCGATTGATCGTTCAATTATTTATAGGATTCCTTATCTATAAACAGCTGTCTGACATAGGAGCAAAGAGAGTGGCGCCTAACTTGTTATGCTGTTTTTACTTTAATTATCTAGAAACTTGAAGTAAAATAAAGTGCTCAAAAATTTCTCTTCTTTGATTTCTATTTGTAAACGAACGGAGCGGCCTATAAGGATTGGAAAACAAGTGCTATCGATTCATTCTCAATACTCTCATCTCGCATAACAGCCAGTAGTCGTCCATAGAGTTCTGATAATTAAGAAAAAAAAAAGATGTCAGCAACTGTCCATCAATGGATCATCATTAGCACTAGCAATAATTAATTATTGCTAAGATCAATGCTAAGTCTCACTTTCTGAAACCGACATAATGAAACCAAGATTAATAGATTATTTATGATATCCAGATTTTACTTTAGACAAACGAAACATCTTACGAAAACTCGGTCAAAATTTGTCTCATATAGTGATCTCTATGTGTCTAATGACGTATCAACGAGCATCAGACAGTGTATCGTGCTCGTGATCATCGCATCACAAAATATGGACTTTGACTGTTTGATTCAATAAAGAACTAGATAGCACTCTTCCTGAATTCGTTGTGTGAACTTGCCCACGGAAAAAAAATTTCAAAAAAACCGCGGTTTTGGTCGGTTTCGCAGAAATGCATAGATGGTCAGACTACCGTTATATTAAGAAACCACTTCAAACTGCAGTTTTGAATACCGTTGCACACCTTCGATTTTTCCGACACACTAGAGTGAACCGACTCTGGTATGCTGAACATAACTTGTAACTTGAAAGTTTCAGGTGTGGTGCCTCTCTAGGGGCAGTGAAGGCGACGCTCGAGCTCCATTTTCACAAAGTACCTTTGTAGAGTCAGATGAATTATCTGTTTAATGATCGAACAATTTGGTAGAAAAGGTGGGACATGACATCTTGATTGTGCTTACACATTACTTCACACTTCGATATGCACAGCGGTTTTTCACAGCGGCACCGCGGTTTTTAAAACCGCGTCTGCCAGTGGTGTAGCACATCACGATGTGGATTTATGAAACCGCGGTTTCTGAAACAACTACTAACCGCGATATAGAACTCTGCGATCTTGCCGCAGAAAATCGCTGTCCTTCTAGTTACACCGTGGTGCGTTGATAGAACCGCAGTGAACTTTATTTTTAAAATTTTGTGGGTTGGTTTTAAAATAAAACGAGTCTTCTACCATATGAATTCTCTTGAAACAGTCTGCATTAACAATCATTCGCTTTTATTAATTTATCGAATAACTAATACTGTTTTTTTGTGATTCGACTACAATCACTTCTCAACAAAAACAGATTAAAAAATCAATAAAAGCTGCAGCATTTTTTATCGGTCGACTTGTGACATTCCTTCGACAACAATTTGCAGATGCATTGAAAATACTTCTATTATGCTAGATCAAGTATCTTCTGGTATATCACTTTAATATGAAAATGATAATAAGCAGATGTATTTCAAATTAATAAAGATTTTTTTAAACAAAATGAAAAGTCACCGTGGTCATAATACAGAACACTGCGGTTTAGAAAACCGGTAATAACCGCTATAATGAAAATCGCCGTTATGAGTGTATATACCGCGATGAATCGCGGTTTACGTGGGTTATCCAAATGACACCGCGGTTGCCTTAAAAAAATTTTTCCCTGGGTACTACACTACTCAGTTAAAAAAGACTTGATGTTGATATAGCGTGAGTTGTTCTTTTGTTGAAAGAAAAATGAATCAAAACCAAGAGAAAAAAAGAACTATGATAATACTGGTGTATTTGTTCATCTAGTTTGAAAACATGATTCTATGATTTTTGTTATAAATATCTATTATACTATTGTTGTCATTGCACAACCTTTTGATCCTTTTAAACAATAGCTCATATTAAAAAAAATTCATATGCCACGGGCAGGAATCGAACCTGCGTTATCCGGACCACAACCGGATGTACTACCATTATACTACCGCGGCGAAAGTAGATTAGACGAAACAGATTTTTCATGTAACTGAATCGATTCACACTATGTAGGAATCGAGGATTTAATGTCGATTGTGTATATATTTTTACATTCAATTATATTGTGTTAGGCGAAAAAAAAATTTAGTAAATCTCAAAAACTTTCCTAGAACAAACAGGTATATCATAACTAATCGTTCATTATTTCCCTAAATTTTCTCACTCATTATGATTTATAAATAATTTTTATCATTGGAACTAATAAGGGAACATTTGTAAGTGATCCCTTTCTCTTGAGCTCATTCATTTACAGATATTGTTAATATGGTTCAATTGTATTTTGAAGTTTACTTGATAATAGAAATGCATTTAGATTGTTCTTTTATATTTAAAAAAATTATAATTTGACTATATTGTCTTTTTAAGTATTCATTCAGAGGATGTGGATGTCCATATTAAAAACCTCATACACACATCCACATCGTTTCCTCACAGCTATACAAGTAAATAAAATATTTTGTTGGAATATATCTTTTTTTGTCAAATTCAAATCATTGCAATGTTATTTTTTATGAAATATAAATAGAATTTATTAAAATAAATCGAGGTATGTTTCAATAGTCATATAAGAATATATGTATGAATAAGAATTTCTATGAGCATCATAGATTCAGAAAAAAAAGGGCAATCTTGTTTTTTTTTATCGAACTACACGTGTTCGCGATAATATTGGCCTAAAATCTCGACTTTGTTCACGATGAAAATGCGTTCGATTATTAATTACTTCTGGACATTGGCAACTATGACGAATTTGTTGTATCATTGGAAAATAATTTTTTGTTAATTGTTCAACTTGTTCATATACGTTACCATTTGCTGATGCAGTTGATTCTTGTGAAAGATTATCTAATGATGTTGCATTTGATACTTTTAATTGTATTTCATTTGAAGTTAATTTATGTTTTGATGATGTTCGTAAATGTAAAGCTTTAGTTGATGTCAATTGTGGATGATGAAGATTTTGCCACATATTATTAGATTTAACTTTATTTATATTAAAATAATCAAATGATCCAAATGATTCATAAAGAAGTCTATCACCTGATGATGTTCGAGATCGTTCACCATCATCTTTAATATTTTTTTGTTTCGAATTTTTATTTATTGTTGGTAAAGTTTTCAATGCTCGATTTGAATAACTAGAATTTATCAATGGATTTGATACAGTATCAGGTATGGCAGAAATTGATTCCGCTGTCATTGTATTTGTATCAACAAGTACATTAACAAATACAGGACCGATAAGATGTTTAAGACGAGATGAAGATCGAAATTTTGCTGTTTGATCTGTAGATTTTTTATTATTATCAACAAGTGGTTTTCGAGATGATATTGTACGTAAATTTTGTTGTGAAGGTATTGTATAAAAGATTTCATATGAATCTGTTTGAACAACTGGTAATGATAGATCAACTCGATGAACAGGAAGACTTGTAGTTTTTTCTTTTTTTGACATTTTTTTTTCAATGTTAAAAATATAAAATGCTTCTTTTTTTTTCAATATATTCCAGTAAAATTTGATTGTACGCAAATATATTTTGATTTTGTCGCACAAGAGAAGAAAAAGAAAACAAATAAGATGAAATATATAATCTATTTTTTCTTTTGTTCGTCTCTCACTTCTTTTTTTTTTCATTATAAAACTTTTTTTTTTCTGATTATTCGGCTTGTTCAACTTTTATTTATAATTTAAATTTTCATATCAATAATGTATTAAAAGTAAGAAAAAAATAAATAAAAGAATCCCTAGTCATTTTTTTTTTCTTGTATTATTACATCAAGGCTATCTAACTCATCAAGACCAAAAGTTATTTTCATTCATAATTCTTATGATTGTAGATACATTGTAGCAGACTTTTCATATTCTTTTTTAGATAATTTAAAACTAATCAAATCATATATCAATTTGAAAACTAATTCATGTATGATAATAATAAGTTTACCAAGAAAGATATGTCATGCGTAGTAAAATAAAGCAGTAGACATTTCATCATAATCAAATAATAATGAAATTATGTTACTATTTTTAATAAGTTGCATATTAATGATGATAGTTGAGATTGTTTACAAGTTGCTTAGGATGAAGAAGCAAAAAAAAAGAAAACTAATTATTTTATAGAATACATTTACATTTACATAGATTGAAATTTTTTAATTGTTTTAATAAAGAAAAAAAAAAAAAATTCAATTTATTTTAGAATAATAAGTGACAAAAGAATAAAAAAAAAAAGAATCATATACTCTTATTTTACACAAAACAAAACATTCCCTTATTCAAGGTTTTATAAAACAAGAGATTTAATCCATTATTTAAAAACAACATCTAAGAAGATCATTCTAGAGAATTTCAGTATGATGAGTTTCGATTCGAAATATTTACTATATAACAATAATGTCATTTGTTTCAAGTATAAATTCTAATAGGTACTGATTCAGAACTCGATTTCCTATTGTTTTTGAAACTTAAAGTAATAAAACCTTTTTCTTTTTCCATGTTTCTCATATAATGTGTTTGCTGTCAATGTATGATATTAATGCATATAATTAAACTCTCTTATCTCCTTGCTGGACTTATCCGAGACAGCGAATATTGGCAAAAGGAAAGTTGTATAGATTTTTTTTGGTATGAGAGAACGCATAAAAAATTTTCGACTTCACTAAGAAATAATAAAAAATGCTTCTTGATTGATGAATGCCACACCCTCTAGGTCAGGTCGTCCCTGTGTTGTCTTTCGGTCATATAGCTCAATACAAAAAACAAATTTGAATCAATTATCATTTGAGCAACTTTGACATAAACAATTTGTTATTGTCCATTTGATATATACAAACTGTTATATACTCATGTCGTTCACTCTCTGCGAATTCAATTGTAAAAACAAAGACAAATTTTATTTATTTTTATAAAACATTCAATTAATTAAATCATCAAATAAAATGAAAAAAATAAAAATAAAAGAATATTGTTTTTTTTTTTCTTAGGATCATTTGTCTTGAAGAATGTTGCAAGATAGTTATAAAGAAACATCAACAAAACCAAGAAAAAAACTTGTCCAACATACAAGAAAAAAATTCGATTCTCTTGTATGCAAAAATACAAAGACTTCATAAATATTTAAATGCATTCATCTTCACATACGTCATACAATCAATTTTTTTTCATATTAATGTTCATTGATACTTGAACAAAATAAAATCTTGTTTACAATGACAACAATATTCCAATAGGATCTGTATATTATCTTTAATAATAATATAAAGAGTTCTAATTATCAAAGTTCGAACATACACAAATTCATTTTCTTTCCAGTAATCTATCTATTTTCATCTTTTGCTGCATATTGAACTTCGATTCATTCGAACTTTAAATACTCCTGATAGAAAGATTCACGTATATTGATATTGAATATAATGATTTTTGAAAAAGAAATATGAAT
Source organism: Rotaria sp. Silwood1 (assembly GCA_905250075.1). NCBI lineage: Eukaryota > Metazoa > Rotifera > Eurotatoria > Philodinida > Philodinidae > Rotaria > Rotaria sp. Silwood1. The sequence goes on along the minus strand of CAJNOP010000156.1, from coordinate 193,552 downwards.
ACATCTTTAACTATTCAAAGAAATTATATGATTACTATTATCATGCAAGCAGTGTATATATATATGAATTTTGTCCACTTCTTTTTTACATTTCAACGGATAGTATGTTTAAAAAGATTCATATGAATATCTTGATTTGTTCAAAGAAAAATGTTAAGTTAAAATTCTATCGAATGTCTTGTATTGACCGACGAAAAGAAAAAAACTAAATTCAATTCATTAGTAATGCAGGAAGTCATAGAATTTTTGTTTTTTTAAATATTATATTTCAAGCACATTCTTTAATTCGTGCTCATATATAATAATCAAAATTAGAAAAAGAAATCCAAAGAAGATTTTTTTCTTTTTTACGAAACAAAAAAAAAAGGAGATACATAATTCATTAATATACATTTAAACTATTGCTAAAAAATAATGATGATCTTTCTTCGATGACTAGACTCAATCAGATAAATAATAAGAACAAAAAAGACAATCAAACATGAATATTTTTAACAAGGAGCTATAACAAGACAATTACCACATAATTTTGTTTGTCCTATACAATCATCATGACAATAAGCACCACATTTTTTACAAGCAATTAATGGTTTACATTCACATGTACATTTATAATTTGTTGTACGACTTGTTGCTAATGATGTTGAAAGTGCATCATATAATTGTTGTTTTCGTATTGAATCATTACTATTTGATAATTGTTGAACTTGTTGTTGAGAAATAAATGTTGTCGTTGATGTTGTTGTTGGTACACGAACAGTTGTAGATATAGGCTGTTGTTGTTGTTGGACAAGATTTCCTATAGGTGTTGTTGTTGTTGCTGCTGCTGATTCTGAAACTGTTGTTGAAGAATCAGAACGCATAATTTGTTGTAAAAATACATGTTGCTGTGGTGTTAATGTTGTACTAGTTCCAGGAATGAATTTAGTAGATTGTTGTTGAGGTACATTGACTACAAAAGCATTTACACGAGCTTGTAATGTTTGTTGTTGTGTTGAAGAATCTGTACGTGTTACAAGTAAGGCTGGACGTGATGAATCATAATTACCTATGATAATGAAATTTTCGAAATAGTATATGCAACAAGGATCTTGTAAAAAAATTAATCTTTCAAATAAGAAAAGAAAGATACTGTCAGTGAAATTCCTATGAGATAAGAAAAAGTGAAACACGATGTGAATTTCTTTTCATAGATATTGTTCTTTCGTAGAATTTATCCTGAATTTTTCAAATTTTTCTTTTGTATGATTAGACAAATATTTTCTAATAACGTTTTAATTAATAGTCAATTGTAAAAGAAGCAACTTATTGAGGCAAATAAAAATGAGTAGATTCCGTTTTGTCTGAAATAACCGAATATGTGTCTGTTATGATTTGATACAATAAAAAAATTTTATTTTACCAGTATCCATTGCTTGTTGTTGCTGTTGTTGTTGTTGATTAATCTTTGCTACTTGATTTCTTGCAACAGCTTTTAATGCAAGTGCTTGTGCATTTTTTGTTGTTTGAGAAATATTTGTTGTCATCCAACTAGTTGTTGATTCATTAGTATTTTTTTTATTTGTTGCTGGTGCTATAGGAGAATATGATGTTGTGGATTGTTGAGGTTTAACAGGTGATGCAAGAACAATATGCATTGGTTCAATAAATTCACCATTAGTTTTAATTAAGATTTGTTGTAATGATTCACCATTAAGTGTTGTTTCTTTTTTATTTTTTTTAATTGTTTTAGCTTTAATTATTCCACTAGGTTCTTTTTTTATTTTAGGTGATAAATTATCTCCTTTAGTTACTTTTTTTTTCGGTGTACGAACAGGTGAATTTGTTATAGTTGTTGTAGGAATTGTTGAAAGCATCATTGTATTTATGCTTGGTAATGATAGAGTTGAATCTGATGAAAGAAATGCAAAAAGATCATCTGATGATGGTTCATATTTGACTGACGATACTAAAAATGAAGAAAACAAAAAAAAAAAGAAAGAAATACTGATTTGCATGATATTTATCGAATTTTTTTTTTTTTTTGTATAGTAAATTTTTAATACAGAAAAAAAAAAGCGAAGTTTTTTTTTTGTTTTACTTGTTTTAATAAATAACCGAACTTTTAGATTAAGACTATTGTGTACGAATAAAAACTAATTATCAATACATGGTTAATCAACCATAAAATAAATCTATAATCTAATGTTTTGATAATTAAAGCAAGAATACGATTCTCATTAGTTTATATATTAATAGAAAAAGTTTATTAGGTTCGTCAGAAAATTGTATGACATATGAATTGAGAGGAGGATATACATTTTCTACAGATCTACATAAGACTTCTCTCATATTCGTTGATTTTTATGAGTTTTTTAATGATACTAATTTAATAGAATCTTTTCACATGACAAGATCTTCTATGTATAACAATATTTGAAAACTTAAACATTTTTTTGTTTTTTCTATCTAACAACTAAAATCTACTAATTCACTTGTTGTATTCTCAAATTAGATATAATTCATGATAGGACACATTTATATCTCTGAAAGTATAGGCTATCGTTAGGTAACGTTTCGGAATTGGAATTTAAAATAATCAATTTTCTGGTGTTAGACATAAGATTCCCTCGGGGAGCGTTTTCCGAGCGAAGAATCCTCAATCTTGAAAAACTTTCATTTTTTGTCAAGTGTCTTATTGTTCTTTTTTCTGCTCATCCTTCTCAATTCGAGATATCTCTTGATATAAAAGTGGTAATCACTATAGACTTGTCGTATATTTATCGCGTTTTTTTTTATATCTTCATTTGCGTAAGTAATACAATCGAACTCAATATAGAAAACGTTAATACATGTCTCCTGTCACCTGTACAGACTTTTTTCCGTCATTTGATCTCATTAATTTATGAATGATTGATTTATTTATTTTATTCTCTATTTAAAAAAAGAAAAAGAAAAGATTAATTACTCTTCATTTCCTTCCTTCCGATCTCGATATTATTTCTTCTTCTCTTTACTAAACTTATTAGATTAACATTTTTTCATGTTCATATATATACCTGTATTATTTGAATTTGTATCTATTTGTGATTGTTGTTTAATATTAGCTGTAATATTTTCAACAATCATTGTTGTTTGTTGTTCTGGTTGATGTGCTTCACCAACTGATTTTAATTCTTGTAGTATACTATTAAAATCAAGTGTAATTTGACTATTTGAATTTATTTTTGATTGTTCTTGTTCAATTTGAGTATTTCTTTGATGATGATTATTTGTTGTTGATTCACTAATATTATCAATCATTGATGCAGTAAATGGATCGAATGTTTCAGAAAAATCGTCAAATAAAAATTGTGTTACTGAATTATTATTGTTGTTGTTATTATGATTATTATTAGTCGTATTCTATATAGATAGAGAGAAAGAAAAATACGTTATATTGAAATCAATATATATATATAGTGTCGTTTTTTTTTTTTTTTTTTTTCTTCAATGTATTTAAAGAAAAGAGAGACAGGCACAGGAAGAACAAGCAAATATATATGATCGATCATCAATTTCTTTCTTTTTTTTTTTTTTTTGTTTTGTTTTTCTCGTTATATTTTATGAGTTCATTCGAATCACATTCAGTTCTATTCTATTTTTTTTTTCTGTTCTTCTTCTTGTATTTCTCGTCCCATCTTCCTTTCTCAATGTCAGCAGAACACATACCATAGTTCGTCGTCGTCTTTTTGTTGCAACGATTAAACACAGTTTAACATTTCTCTATGGTCTACATGTATGTGTATATACTCTTAGCTGTTAGATCGTCGATGTCGACGAAATATGATTTGACAAGAAAAAGGGAGCGGAGAGAGAGAGAGAGAACACAAACATACTACTCATGATTAAGTTCAGTGTTCAATTTTTCTTCTTCTTCTTCTGATTCTTTGACTAGTACACTGGCACTTGAAGAAAAAAAAAAAAAGAGTGTCAATGACGATAGCAAAATAGATGCGAATGAATATATTATTTGAACTAGTAGCGACTGGAACAATAACACAAGAATTACGATGCCGACGACGATGTGTCTTGAAATTGGAGACAAAAGAAGAAATGCGTATATTTTTTTCTTCTTCCTGAGCACTAGAGCTAGTGCTGCCTGTCGGTGCATCATGCAGCAATATTCATTCTTTTCTTTTTTTTTTTTTTTTTTTTTTTTTTTTAAAAAAAAAAGAATTTTTGTGTGATTTCTTTTCTGTCTCTTCTCTCGAACACACATTCATATACACTATGATTATTATCCTCATCATTGATGTGTTTTGACTTGTTGCTTTTGCGTGTATAAAAATATAGAGCTGCTTCGACTAAAAATGATGGTAATGGAACGATGAAGAGTAAAAAGAAAAAGAAGAAGAAGGAACGAATAACATAACCGATCAGACATTTTGCCGTGTTCTTAGTAAAGCAAAGCAAAAAGAAACCGACAATAATGAAGAAAAACGAGTAAGTAAGCGTCAAAATGAAACAAATTTTGCTGGATGGTTTGTCGATAGAGTGAAAAAAAGAAGAAATAGAAGAACAAAAGAGAAAAGTATTTTGTATCGTATGGTGGTGCAGCATTTAAGACAACAAAAAAACGAGTTTGCATGTAAACTTGTCGATAAGAAGAAAAAAATATCACATCACATACGTATATATATATTCGAAAGAGAAAAACAAAGAAAGAAATCTTATTAAGACATACCAAAAGAAGAGAATCATTTGACGATTGATTGATGAACAAAGATGAAGGTAGGATTGTATCAACTTGTTCTATTGATGGATTAATAGTTTTAGATGAAGATCTACTAATGAAAGAAAATATTTTGAGATTTTTTGCCAAATATATATTTATTAGGAAACAAGAATATTATTGTAGTATGTTTTAGTTTCTCATCTTCTTCAAAAAGATTTACTTTGTATGCTTTCAAATCAGTTCCTTATTAGAAAAGGATTAAATATCCTTATTAAGATTTCAATAGGTAGATTATTTCATTTAATAGTTAATATATCAAATTTCCTTAGAAAACTTTCTATAATATCAAGTACCGTTTTGTTAAGACAAATTTTAATAATAAAAATAGGAGGAGGTTGTCTATATCAAAGAGAATTTTATTGAAACAAATTAATGAAAACAATTAAGATACATTCTAAACAAAGACTTCAATCTCATCGATAGATAAAAGTCCTTTTATATTTTATAAGATGTTTTGTTTTTATTTATTTGGGATATAGTATTCTGTAAGCTGATAAAGATTGAAATTTTTATTCCATCGTGACTTCAGCGTTTGCATAGTCTAAGAAGAAAACCACCTCAATTGAAATTCGCCATTTTCACTCATATTAGACCTACAGGGAAATCTTGGTAAGACTAGAAGATTTCTCCAAAAGTTTGTGCCCATGTAAGCCAAGTTATGATCGTTGTACTCACATTTTATAGGAAAATTAAATGATGAAATTCCGACCTACAATTCAATCTATAGCAGAGATGTATAGCCAGGAATTTTCCAACGAAGATACAACACCTCTAGGAAGTAACTTTTTGTTTACCGGAAAGGTTCTTTATCCACAGATGTTTTTTTTTGTCAACGAGGAGAATGTACAGGCACGCCGCTAACCTGTACATAGATCTAGTGAGTCTTGAAAATTTCAAACATTGACTTGATTCATTATTATCTTAAATCGACAAGTGTTAATTTCTATAATCTGAATGTAACCTTTTTTTTTTGAGTTCGTAAGTCTTTCTCTATTTCCGGATATATAACAAAACTTTTAGTCTATCATGCACTACGATTTTTCACAATGAGTTCGTCAAGTTAAAAACAGACAACTATATATTTTCTAGATGTAAACAATATGATGTTGAACTGATATTAGCGAATATATTATTTATATAAAATAGACATTAATCATATTTAATTGATCATGTACAAATACTATATACTGTACATTTAAAAAAAACCAGTCGTATTTTCTATTGGCTAACTTACCATCGATTATCGACACTCATTTGATTTTTAATAGCTATATTATAAACATTTCGAATCATTATTGATAAAATATTATTCAATATAAACTCGTACCATATTTTCATAATAACAAAATTTTATTAATAAGTATTGTTCAACATATGATAGCTATGGAGTGTGAACTAGACACAGATATTAATACTAATATAATCAAATTTCTTATTATTCATCAACAAAATCAATATGAGAAATTTTTAAATGTTATTATAAACGATTATTTACTTTAAGATCATTTTCAGAAAATTGAATAGAAACTTATTACGCTCATATTCAATCCGATTGTTTTCTCTATAGATACGACATATAAAAACTCTTTGTATTGTGATCTAAAATTTTACACATATAGCGAACTCAACTAACCGTAAGTAAACTTCTATTTAGAATAAAGTCTTTTCCAGACTTGCCAAAAAATCTGACTTCTCTAGAGAAATATTATTGAAATCGGAAGAAGTTCTCTCTCATTAGTATAAAATATCAAATTTCTTTTGATTAATAATAAACATACATTGTTCGTTCACTAGATTCATTTTGTGTTTTAATTTCTGATTTAATAATATTGATCATTGAATTAGAAGATGGATTAACTGAAAAAAAAAAAAAAGAAAATATTCAAAATCTAGATTTTAATAAACATACTTGTCATCATTGATGCATTTGAAGCTGCTGCAGCAGATGCTAAATATAAATTAAAAAAATAAAAATATTTTTTTTTTTTTTTATAAACAATCTTAAACAAAAAAGAAAAAGAAAAATAAACCTTTTCGTTTTAATGCAAGTTGTTCTCTTATTTGTGCTAATGTTCGTGTTTGTTGTTGTATAATTTGTGGTGGTTTAATAGGTAATATTTCATTATTATTATCTTCAGTTGTTTGCATTTCATAAGTTGGTGATACAATTCTTTTTATTGTTTGATTATTTTCAATAAATTTTTGTTGTAAACGTTTTCCTTTTGACATTTGCCAATCATCATCTATATCATCAAGTTGATCATCAATTGGAACTGATGGTGGAGGTGTTGGTTTAGAATAATTATAATTTGTTTTATCTCCTGTACTTGTATTTTTAACTACCTTCATTTTTTAATCATTTAATTAAATTGAAATCATTAATTTTTTTTTTTTTTTAATTCTTTTTTCCTTTTTCTGAGACAATACGAATAAATAGCATCATGGGTTTTCATTCTAGAACCAATCAAATAAGAGCCATGTCTTTAATTTGATATATTTATGCATTTTGATATAGAGGGCTTGAATTGAATGAGAAATAGGAATGGGAACATTTACTAATGGAAGACATGGATTTACTTTAACAAAAAAAAAAACTCAATGTGTATCTTTGAAATTCACTTTATACAATATAATAATTTGCTTTCAATGATATGATAAATAATATAAAAATATTGATATTTAGAGAAAATTTTTTCTGATTTCGAGATTAATTGAAAGTTTGATTTCGTATAAAATAGATATTCACGATTTGTTCTTTTACAGTTCAATTTTTCTATGTATTAATATAGAGAGATAAATCAAATGATAAACAATTCATGTATTATTATTCAATCACAATTTCTCATGGAATGAAGAATCAAAAAAAAAGAAATATTTTATGGCACAGTTAATATATATATTCCAGATTGTGAGTCGTTTCTTGATTTATTAAAATTGAAAAATAAGAAAACATAATATTAGCTATTGGTAATACAAGAAGAAGTTCAATAATGAACTCGTGTTTTTTGTATTGACATTCTTTTTCCTGCAAATAAAAAAATTTCATAGCTTAAATTCATATCAATAGCATTTGCTTAACAACATACTTGTTTATTTACCACTACTTTTACAACGATTAGGAGATCCAGAAATATAATAAACACGACCAAATCTATAAATAGGGATACGACCATTGGGAAACACAACTTCCAGAACAACATTGTCTGCTAATAACACACATATTGCCATCTGTAAGACAGGAAATTGTCAGGGATCTTTTAATCAATTCTTTGATTGTATTTTGATTTTCATTCTGAAAATCGACGTCTTCCAAAACTTGTTCTATTGACCAGACGTTACAAAATAATCCGAAGATAATCGATATAAGAAACAAATAAACAATTGATTTTCTATTGTGCATTTGACTGATATTGTTTTAAGAAGTAATATAATTGAATAAACAATAATATGTATCTGATTTTACAATATTACCTTTCCTTATGTATATCTATAGAAGGAGAGACAAAGATCTGAAGAAAATCTAATCTTCTTCTAAGCAATTCGAAGTAATTAACCACCAAGATCAAGCTCGATACGTCGGAACCGATCGGCTCCGTTGAATTCCGACGATTTCTTTACTACAGAATTCCGGTCCAGATTTCGTCGGACCAGTTCCGATCAGGTTCCGTCGATTTCCGACGAATTCCTGGTCGAAATTTTGCGGAACTTAACGGAATTTTTCCGGCGGAAACTGGACCAGAATCCTGTAGTCAAGAAATCGTCGGAGGTCAACGGAGCCGACCGAAAACCAACGGAATCTATAGGATCCGCTGCCGGAAAACAAAGGAAACAAACGGTTCCGGCGATCGGAACAGTGGACCTGGGTGTAGGTGAAAAAAAATTAAGTTTGTCTTGGAACTTTGACATTTTGATATATATCGAATTTTTATTGAAACATTATAGTTTACTATATACATTATGATATTTTCTTATCATATTGATCAAAAATTAACATAGAAAAATGACTACATATAATGTATGCAGATGATAATCATTCAGACAAATAAAAAAACACATCATATTAGAAAACTAGAAATAGTAATGTACAGAGTTTGTGTCATTGAGAAAGAAAAAAGATGTTATTTATTGATGTTTAATATGATGACTAAATGATGCGTAACTGTACTAAGGAAAACTAAAGTGAATTCAAATGAAATTTTTATGTGTACACATCACATTATTTATTTTCAATAAATGATGGCAAATTTTTTTGATGAATCAAGTTTTCTAATGATTATCTTATGAATGCATATAGGAGAACAAAGTAAAACAAAATACTTAAAATATGTTTGTTATAAGAAATTTGATATAGGTTAGTATTATTTGTACATAAAAAAAATATGATGATAGACATTTTCTAGTTTCAATCTAAACTCTAGAACTATAATAAAATTACTGTTTATTGTTTATTATTCGAAAATATTGTTAGTAAAATACTATTTACACTACATTATTTCTATTTATTATCTCGTTCAAATGAGTGTAATTAATGAAGTAACTTTAAAACTTTTTTGTTTTTTATTTCAAGCAATAATTTTTTAGAAGTTTCAAAGAAGGAATGTGCAAATGACAATACTAAAAGCAAATATACACAAAATTAGTTAGTGATTAAAATGTTAGCTTAATCGCTACGGGGCTAAAATTTGAAGCACGATGGATCTACTTTCATTGTATATGAGAGGATTCTGCAACATATGTTTCGATTCATCAATTTTAACATACTGTTAATATATGTCACCGATGAAAGATGTTAATTGTGATACATTACGAGGATGTAAATTCCTATCTCTGTATACTTCAACACTCCTTTTAGATCATGTTCCACAAAATCATTATCTTTTCCTCTTATTTGATTCAGAAGGTTCTAGAAAAAAAAAGAAATTTTTATTAATTAATCAACTGAGACATAAAATGGTCAAAGTATATGTTTAGTATTTACAAAATACTTCTAAAAAACTATTTTCATCCAATCAAATGATTTTGGGATGCTATTTTTCGCCAGATGAACTTGACAAAAAAAACTATAAGATAAACTTATGTCATTAAATTCGGTACAAGAGTAATTTCTTATCAAAATAAAAGAATTCCGAGCTCAAAAGATGTGATTTTGGCTTCAGTATGTCACATTATAATGAGTTCCGAAAATTACTGATTCGACTAGTTGAATTTTCGAAGGTGTTAAGAGGAAGAAAACCGATGCAAGTTTCAGAGATTTATTTTTTTCAAGGGCTATAAAATACATATATTCTTTATTAATTTTTTATTGTATTTATCATATCAGTGGAAATAGTAGAAACAAATGAGATTTTCGTCGAGAAATTTGGTTCATTTCTACTTATTGAACGTTATTACTCGATAATTGATAATAGTTATTATTATTTTGCACCACTATTTTGTTTATATGAAACACTTTCTTTTTAGTTTAACATTATTATTGTAATGAAGTAATAACAAAAGAATAAATACAATATAACAGAGATATGAAAGATACGTAAGATATTGATTAAATATTATTGTATAGACTATTTCATAAACATTGTTTGCATGAATAAACAATGTAGAAAAGTATGATTTAATTATTTGTAGTTTTCACAAACTAGAAACAATATTAGCATTGATAGACCAATATTCAAAGGATGATCTTCTGAGCTATCTTTATAGAAAACGAAAATGGCATATTTTTAGTTAGTTTTTTTTTCATAATTGCACGCACGATTAGTGTCTGTATGCATCGGATATTATGGCATATTAAGTTTTCTTTCAATTTCACAGATGTGTTCAACTTTTGATTAAGTTCTCTGGTTTGAGTTGTACGTGAACAATTGCATTATTATTCAAATATGAGACACATTTCTTAGAAATTTTCTTTTGATTTTCCCTTCGTACACATCTATTCAAAAATATTGCATATGCAATTAAGTACAGCATAAAATGCGATTTCGAATAATATAAAATGTTTATCTTAATGATGAAAAACGAATAATTTATTGTCAAAATGTAATAAGTGACATTGATTATGTCGCACATGGTATTTTTTTTCTTTTCAACGTAGTTGAAAAATTGAGTAAAGAATAATTATATAATTTCTTATACGAAGTTTTTTTGTATGGACAAAGAAATAAAAATTAGACTAGGCTGCCATTGGTTCTTTTTTTTTGTTCAAAGAGTCTGTGAAAAGAAAGTAATGAATGATGTTAACATCAATATAAGATAGGCATTTTCTAATTGAGTGAAAAGACAATCATATTGACAAGTTATATTTTTCTTTTACTAAATCGATAACGTGTCGTTTCATTTGATTCATTGAAGCGTGATACTCATTGCTTGTGTCTTATTGTCAAAATTAAAAAAAGAAAAGCATGGCAACTAGTGATAGTGAAATATGTGAAGGTCTATTAAACATGGATTTACGGGATCGATTGGATCTTCATGTTGGATCATATGTGAAATCTTCATTCAATTTACGTTATATTAGTTCAAAAACGTCTCCTATTGGACGAGCATTACGTCAAGCTATTGTTGATTTAGTCGATAATGTGGCAAATAAAATTAATGGATATACAGAAAATGATGCAATAGTTCTTGGCACAGAAAATCGTTTATATCATTCACGTCAATATACATTAAATATCAAAGAAAATAATATGAAATTTTCTGAATTACAAGATAATGATGATGAGAAAATAAATATTGAAGTAAGTTCATTAGCTCCAACTATTTTTTATCAATTACGTCAAGATATTGGTATATCAAATGAAAATTTTCGTCAATCATTTTCTGAAAATAATTTAAAAGATTTTACAAATCCAGGTGGAAGTGGTTCATTAATGTATAAAACATTTGATGATTTATTTATTTTAAAAACTATACGTGAACATGAAGCACGTTTATTAATTCAAATTTTAACTGGTTATCATTTGCAATTAAGACAACGTTCAACAATATTTAATCGTTATGTTGGGTTATATTCAATGGATATACAAACATCACTATCCAATATTACTATTTATGTTGCTATTATGACTAATGTATTCACACCATCATTAAAAATTAATGAAGTATTTGATTTAAAAGGTTCAACAATAAAACGAAAAAGAACTGGTTATTTATCTACAGAGAAATTCCATAAATTAAAAGATGTAGATTTTACGGAATTATATCCAGATGGTATACGTATACCAACAAATATTTATCATAAATTAAAGGCTATTGTTGCTAATGATGCGAAAGCTTTGAAAAATCTGAATGTAACAGATTTTTCATTAATACTTGGAATTAGACATTTAGATATGTCTGAATCACAAATGTTGGAACGTCAACAGATAACAGGAATTACAGCTCTTCTTCGTGCAACTAACAGTTTGATAGTAGACCAAAAAGAAAGTCCTGCTGTCGTTGCTTCACCATCAAAACATCAGAATGATATAATATCTACAGCAAATTCATATTTGAAACCATTAGAAATGATCAACGAAAAAATCAATATGAATTTATATTATAATAATGATTCCAATGCTTATGAAACTTTACCGATTCCGGGTATTATAAATAAAACTAATAAACGTGTTTACATATATTTAGCTTTAATTGATATGCTTCAAACATTTGATCATTTTAAACTTATTGATCAAGCATTTCGAAAACTTACTGATTATGATAGACATCTTGAATATTCTGTTATCGAACCCGATGAATACGAACCACGCTTTAATCAATTTTTATTTGAATATGTTTTTATTGATGCTGGTGATGATTTTCCATGGGCTATAACTGATGTTAGTAAAAGTGTGACGGATATTAATCATGGTACCATTGAAAATAAGAAAATTAAAAAACGAAAAAAGCATACTAATCAACATCTTGATTTAATTGAAAAGACACAGTCCAATCCTGTTCTTGAATTTCATTTCTAAACTTATTTCTCTATATTAAGTACAGATTAAATACTTGTTTTTAGAAACTTTCTGCTTTATAATCTCAACTAAGATGTATAATGAAAATTATACTAACAGTACAATGCTAAATATTTTTCTGATAAGTTTTTTTTTTTATTCAATAAGGTTTTCTAGGCATATGAAATATATATTTAGATAAATAAGTTTAATCATACTTTTTACTAATGTTAATATCAGAATTTAAATTTATACAAATAAATCAATAAAAAATATTCATATACGATAATACTAGACAAAAAGCATGGCATAGATAATAAATGATGAGATACATACACTCAGAAATGTGTTATATATGATAAAGTGAATGTCAGAGACGGAATCGAATCGAGTTTTACTGGCTCGAATTCGATTTGTTTTCAGTTTTTATTACAGAATGATATGCTGTCATCAATTGGTCCAGCGTACTAGTGACGATGCCAAAAGAGAACTGAGCTCCCCTTTCGAAGTTTTTTTTAAAGATTTACAGAGAATCAATAATCTTTCATGATAATATTGCAATAAACTGTTTTCTGAGTCACTGAGGTTTTTGTCCAGTTTTCTATTGTTTGTTCTCTGTAAAACGTGTACAAAAATGACTTGCTCTTCTTGTAGTTAAATCTCAATTTCTAGAAATGCATGTTGACAAATGTGGAACTATAGAATTGTTTTTCCTTTCTTCTAAAAAAATCCATTTAATGGTGGATATTAGTGTTTCCTTTATCTACATCCTCACCGGTCCACATCCATATCCACCCATACCCACACCGTTCTTTGTTCATGAACTGTGTCAAGAGAACAGTTCCTTTTCGAGAACTGTGTTGAATGAACAGTTCTTTTTCATGAATTGTGTCACGAGAACAGTTCTTTCAAGAACCGTAACAATGGAATACTGCTCTTTTAAGAACTGGATCTAGTAATTGGTTGACTTTTTTTTAGAATTGAGCACTTCTATCCTAACATTAAGTTTCCGTTTGCTTTATTCCAGTACATTTGTGCAGTTCACAGGCTTGACTCATAATGGCGCAATTATAAATCTGATGGAGAGTCAAAATGAGATTTCTGAGAACACCAATTCATTGAAAAAGAATTGCTATATAGATCAGTTCTTATCAATAGAACCGTTTGAGACAGATCACTTCCTACCAAGAAACTGTTTAGTCCAGATCAAGTTCTATCAAAGAGCTGCTGGCACAGATTAGTTCCTATTCAAAAGAACTGTTAGGACAGTTCTCAAGATCGGAACTAATATGAAACTGCCCTAGGTTTACTCATACTGCGTTACTTAAATCTCTTGTCTGCTTGATATTAAATTACAGTAGTATAAATTAAAATTGTGATATTCTACCCTAGTCGAAAATCTCTAAATGAATCTCTGGGAAGTCTCTGTCAAAATTCTCCGGGGAATCCTGACCGGGAAGCCCTATAGATTTACGAGGAAGTCAAAAAGTTTCTCAGGAACTTACGTGGGAGTTAATCAGGACCCCTGGGGATTTGCTAGGGAATTCCTGAGAATTTGCCAGAAATTTCCCAGGAATACACCACGAGACTTACGACGACTGTAAATAATCGCATACGACGTTTTTATCATAATATCCACCCCTAGTGAAATCTCATTATTAAACTACTTCAAACTTCCTGGGAAATCATGATAGAGACTTCACCGGAGACCAAGGGTGAGTGTAGGACTCTCCAGGAATTCGTTTAGGGATTCTCGACTAGAGTATTCTTGTCAGTATTTTTTCTTGTAAAAATTTACTGAGACTCTTCCAGCATTGGAACAAATTGTTCTAATTTTTGTTCAAGTCTACTTATATCTTTGTGTACATCAAAGTGAATAGACACTTTAACCTAGCTTAAAATGGAAACGTAGTCACTTAATTTTCGATAAAATTCATCGCGATTTTTAAATTCTTGTGTATTCTTATTGAGAAGTTCTAGATTAGTCAATTTATTTGTTAATTCTTCAATTTTTTGAAATATTGATCGTAATATCTCGGAATGAGATGTAAGTTCATTTAAAACTCTAATCATAGTATTCGATATATTCAATAGCACATTTCTAGTATTATGCATATCTTAATAAATTTTCATTGTTTTTCAATAAGGAACTCCGCTTACAATGAAATCTTTTGTATTGATCATCAAGAAGATTGATCCTATTCGGGTCCAATGAAAGCTCTCACTGTCAAACTAACAAATTTAAAATATTACGTGCCCATAGCATACCTAGAGGAAGTTACTTAAATTTCAAGGTATATGAAATTGAAGTATAAAAATCAATCAGAGAAGGCTTTCTCCACTATTGTAAGAACAAGACATAGTGTTGTTCGGGTCGATGAAGGAATTTCGTGAGACTCTCTGTTATATGGCCCGAGCAACACCATGTTTTTCCTTACAACAGCGGAGAAAACATTTTCTGATTGATTTTAATACCTGAATCTCGTATACTTTGAAATTTAAGTGACTTCATCTAGGTATGCTATGCGCAAGTAATATTTTAAATTTGTTAGCTTGGCAGTGAGAGCTTTCATTTGACCCGAATATGATCAGTCTTCTTGATGACTAGTATAAAGGATTCTATTGTGAGAGATAACTGCGAGAGTTTTCAAGAGATAATATCGATTTTTTTTGAAGCCATTTTTGTATTGTTCCTCATGTTCACTTCAATAATCTTTCATTTTTCTGATTAATGTGTTGTTTTTTTCATTAAAATCTTTTGTTTGTGTATTATTCTAAATCTGTTCATCGTTATGATCATCATTCAACTTTATAAACTCTATTAAGCAAATAAAACTTTTCTCTACTTTTGTAATACTTTCGTTTGCACTTATACATATATTAGACTTAAAAATCGATTCATAAAAACATAAATACGAATCTTCAACTATTCTCATTATGGGTCATCGTACTTCTGACTATCTTCGTTTAACTATGACGAATAACATACTCCAACTTAATTTTGTAATCATATCATTTTTGTGAAACTCACATGTTTTTGAAGAAAATAATGCGTGCAATTTTGAAGTCGAAGTCACGCGGCTCTCCCTTCTCTCCCCCGCCCACCTCATTACAAACCATAGGAACTCCAGCAAAAAGAAAAGAAACAAAAAAAACAGCATTTGTTAAGAATCGACTATCATTAGAAAAGAACTATCGTCTTTTAGAGAATTTAAATATTATGTATTTTGTCACTAGTCTAATAGAACTAGAGAAGATATGTGAGTTGCACATTTCAGCGCTAAAGAGACTGTGCTAACAAACTTTTCTAGATTAGTTAATGCTTCTGTAATAATATCATCTTCAAATTTTTGTTTTATTTTAAAAGAATTCCTTGCACTTGTTTCAAGACAAGTTCTTCACCCTTGTCGATAAAAGACCACAAACTTTGCGAAGTTTGATATTCTAGAAGAACATTGTTCATATTTTTAACATTTCCACTATTAAATGCATTTTATAATTTGTTTTCATTATCTTCAATAAGTTGAAAAAATAACACCTTTAACAGAATTAATGTGTGACATGTAATTTATGACGAACATTACACATTATTCTCAAGAAACTACTTCGGGTATTCATTAAAATACATAAAATTGAAATAGTTTTCGATTTAGATATTTTATTAGTTTATAAACAATTGAAGAAAAAGAAAGAAAAATCGAACAAACAAGAACGAAGAATAATGTTTTATAACGATGTTGGAATTATGTAGATTATTTGAGATCCGTCGCGTATGTATGGTATTTTCTAACAAGAAAATGTAGAAATCGTTGAATACGATACAGCGTTCATGATAATGATCTTAAATATGGAACGCATGGATGGTAGAATTACATGTCAAAAAAAGGTTGATGACAAATCGAATAGACTGCTTTGTCGACCTATACCGACAGTTTTCATACGAGATTCTTTCGGTGAATTTTTATGAAATGGTTTGGATGCAACATACTTGGTCTATTTACCACTGCAAAGAGTTCAACCAATAGGACGAGGAAAAGGTTGTAGAGTAGGACGAGGAAATGATGGAGGATGAGGAGGACGAGTAAAAGTTCCAATATTTCATTTCGTCCAAAGCAAAAATTGAATTCGAAAATTTGATAAAACATGAGATGGTAAATGAATTGAACAAAGGACGTTGAACAGCTGCTCGAGGAGCACGAACATCATCATCAATATTACGACGACGCTTGTTAACGATTACATTAGAGAGTTGATCACTTTTATATTGACTCTCTGTATCAAGAGTGTTCTCCTGCATATCTAACATTGTTTCTTCTGCCATGCATGCCGAACCGATTATTAACGCCACGAAAAGAATGAAAGAGACGAGTTTTACAATACTGACCATTTGTCGGTAGTAGTGGTCATCAATAGAAAAATAGATGCTGATTGGCAAGATGTTCTTGGTAATATGTGAATATGAGTAATTTTATACAAGGTCTCTGATCTTTATATAGTATTGAATAGCCGTGGAAGGAGCCATATGGGAAAAAATCTTCTTTGTATAGAAATCAGTGAAGTAGATTCGTAGAATGATTATTTTCTCAATATGAGTAAAATATTCGATTTCAACGAATGATAATTTACAATGATAATTACTCCAACGTCCTAACATGAGAATTATTTTTTGAATACAGCAATCTGGACAACATAATTGATTCTACAACCATTTAGATGTTCTTGCATCTAATAGTCGAAGTACAATAAAAAACATTAGTTGAATGTTGCAATGTCCTTGAGCCATTTTTATTTCTTCCTTTATCATTTTTAACCACCCATGAGAAAAGAAAAATCAATTACGACTGTCTATACTCCCATCTTGTTTATCGGTTGATTCAAGCATGACGAACACTATGTGCATAATTAAACGTGTCATTTTGTCATAATTTCAATAAGGAAGTCTCCAACAGAAAATATATAATCAAGATGTCTATCAAGCAATATAAAAAAAGAATATTAAATTAATAAAATTATTCATGCAACACATATCTGATGAAAAAGAGAAAAAAACAAGACTAACAAGAGAAATTCTCCAAGCTTCCAATATATTTTTAATTAAACTTAGACTGAGTAGATGTCTTCGTCAACTCACAAAAAACCTCCAAAGAATGGATTCAGACGGGATCTTTCTTTTAGAGTTACTGCCCAATTAATAAGTTTTCGATCTCTATAAATGGTGTTCTCATCCAGAAATTGAATCTTGAAATTTTGACCTAAAATTTTGCCTTGAAAAATAACTTATCGTCTTAAACAATCTGAAAGTTTCAACCAAAATGCCTATTTTTTTTCTCAAGAAAATGCTTTCGAATAAAGGTCAATTTTTCTGACATTTCAATAAAACATACGTGTAGGCATCAGTATCGGTATGAATGTAAGCTATTGACAGCCACACGCACACACATAGACACGAACAAATCCAAGCCTATACTCCTCCCATACGATCGTTTCCCACACTCACATCTCTGATATTTTTCTTTATTAGTCAAATATGAAAGAAGCACGAAATACAATGTTTTTTAGTTTTCTATCGAAATATGACATGAAATCTCAATTATTAACATGCCTTAGGCATGACCTCCGATGAACTTTCAATGAAAAAAAAAGATCATTAAATCAATAAATCAAAGGTGTGTTCCAGCATATCTTGTTTAATTTTGCATTTTGAAAAACGATGAAGCTGTACTAAGATAAAGTGAGTCAAATATTGAACTGGTAAAATCCTTACACAAATATATGAGGGAGGAAAATATAATTCGATAAAACTTGGGTGTGTTCACTGTAACAACAATGACGAGGAGAAGATAGATGGTCTATTTCGTTTGCAATGCAGTATATATTTTATCAATGTAAACATTGAAATAGTGGAGCAGTAGCATTACAGCTATCCTCAGTATACATGTTTACAACATGGCTCAATCACTTCAGTTGTGTTTACTTCTATAGAACTCGAACTTATATACGAGAGAAGGAAAAAAGAGTGAATAAGCAGCTATTATTGTTCATGAGATCAGAGTATTTACTTACCTAGTAGCCTAATACTCTTACATCATTGAACCAATGGAAGATAAAGTATACTACGAACCATTATTATTGGCACACTCTATACTCTTGTTTCTAAGCTTAATCATGAAATACATGACTTAGAATGTGGACAGTCTACTAGAAGGAGGACCTTTGTCGGGATCATGTATAATAATAGCTCATTTTCAATTACTACTGTACACATATCCAATGGTTTTTTTTTTCATTGATATGAAATGGATTACTAAATTTAGGAAAAGAAACCGATTTTAATCTAATTATGCTACCCATTTATCTGCTCTGATCTATACATCAACGAAACACGAATCCTCGTTCTAATTTCGTGGTTTTGTCATCAATAGGCGCTTGATGTTTTCAATGACGTCTTGAAACCTTACGGAGTAAATATCATGGATGTGGATGTGGGTTTGAGAGAAAAGGTTCAATCTAGCCACATCCTCATTCACACCCTGTTCAAATTTATTGATTCATTATACTTTACTAGATGATGTTACGACAAAATAAAATATCATTTCGTTTTATTCTATTATTATGATAACAAGTGCTCTACCTTGTCTCAACCAGGTACCTCATTCGAGTCTTATTGAATCTTTACTAAGAGCTAATGTTCTTTTGCTCGATAAAATCAAACAATTTCTTATTCATTTTTTCATTGTTAATATTAAATTTAAGGTATTATCAGTTGAAAAGTCACAGTAACTAATATATTTCTGGTATACATGAATATCTAAGAACATTTATAGATGTCCACAATTAGACTTTGATTCCTTGTTGAAAGAACTTCAACATAAAAAAAAACAATGTAAGATTTTTATCTGAGAAAGAAAAGTATCTTTTTTTTTAAACTCATTGGACTATCTATTTTAGAATTGCTCAAGATATTTTTCTTAATCACGTAGACGAACTCCGGCTTTTAATAATAAATTTGTGCAATTATCTTGTGACGCTTGTGAAGGATACAAAACTTCTTTGAATGTTTCTATCTATTTTTTTTACATATTCATGTATTTGAAGTTTTCTGTCAGATCGTTATGTAGCTGCGACTTGTGCAGATGCAGCAAGCAAGTTTGTTGATGCGTGAGTGTGGATGTGAGCTTCAGGCTGGGTCTGGGCATCGGTCTTACATTCATCCACGTCGGCACCTTCTTCATCGAATAAGGATGAAAGAACAATGTCGACAAGATTGTTCCTCGACATTTTGAAAAATTTATTTGTTAAAATCTAAAAAAGTTTAGGAAAAATATAAAATATAAGGAATCTTGAATACTAGAAAGGACAGAAAAAAAGCAGAAAAACCGTCGAAAAGCAGACTTTTTCTAGTAAAAGCAGAAGAGGAGACAACGCTGGAAGCCAAGCAACATCGAATATATGCCGGACTATTCGAACATTGTGATCCCTTCGTACCACGACAGCCACAATACTCTCCAAAATCTTCAAGACCTGTTATGCAATCAGGTGTACAGTAACCATAATGTGTTTCATTGTAACGACATTGCGGTCTTTCACCGAGATTGAGATTATCATCACAATCCATCGCACGAAGAAATTTCAAATATTGTTTCACTGCATCAGCCAATTGAGAAATATCTCCATCTAATTTGTACCTTTCAAAATAAACAACACATTCATGAAACTTGACATAAGAAGAGAAATAGATGATACATACCATAGCATCAAAAATCCATAAAACGTGCCGTCAGCGTATGGTGTCAAAGTTGTTTCTAAGACGACGAAAAAGAACAACTTATGTAGGAGCCTCTTTCAACAACAGCACCTATCTCCGTTTTGGTTAACACTTTCACTATAGAAAAATTGCTTCGTCTACAACATCAACTTTACATGTGTTAAATATCTTTTTTTCTGATCCTATCAGCTTATGTTTAGCATTAATACAAGTATCTAGGATGACGAAGAATCATTTCTTCGAATGTTTTTATCAAGGAATTGAAGAGCTGCAACTACAGAGTGTATCAAAAATTAGTGACGTAAAACTACGTGAATAATTCATAAAAGATTTTAGCTACTGATAGAAAAGATTCTTCAAACATCTGGTCATAGATGATCAAATAGAACAATTCAATGAAGGCATTTATAACGTTGCACAAGTGCATTGCATAAAAAACAACAAGTATACGGTGTTTGATAGGCTGTTTTTCATTGGTAGGAATAGTAATAAAGCAAGCTTCATATAAAATTTTCTACCGATATAGGTTTTCAATATGAATCAATATTTAATAGTTCCATGTCATTCTATACATTTTCATGTTCGAGTGTTTTATTCAGTTATCATACTTAACGACGTATGATACTTATGTGTGTGTTTCCCCAAAGTCAACAGAGCAACTTATAAGACTTAAAAAAGCGTTATTGTCTCTTGTGTGAAGATTCAAAAAAAAATTCTGTGATAGACTTAAATCTTATCATAAAGTCAATAAACAAAGGTGCATGCGCAGGTTCGCACTTTGCTCTATCTAACAAGCCCTAAATTACGAAATAGATAAGTACAATGAGAATTTACTTTTTCTGAGGGAGTGGGAGGCCTTAAGGGCTCTTGGTTTGCATGCTTTTTTTTTGCTGTTAATTATCATGCAATCTTGGCGAAAAAGTTAATCATTCGACTACTTGAAAAGAGTTTGAATTATCATTTTCGAAGTATATATTTACGTGAGCTGATAAACTTTTTGATTCACTGAGATTCTGTTCTTAACCTTGTGGGGCTCAAGAACCTATTTGAGAAGACAGCATAATACTGCATAATTCATTTGGATGTACATAGAAAAGTCATATTGTACCTAATCGACTGTTTATGCACTTCAATCCTATGCTGGATGCAAATATCGGCTTTCAAGAAGGAAAAATATTTATAGACAACCCATAATACGTTTTGTTTTGTTGTCTTTTGCTAATATAATTTTCTTACTAAGATAAAGAGATATCGAACTATTATGTAATCCATCTATTACAATATTTTCGAGATAAACAAAGTCGTGGACTAGGTTATTGTATCCATTCCATACTCGTCAGCAGTGATGTGAAAAATGAAGTGAGGCAAATTGAATCTCTCTGAAACACTGGAATGCTTACCATTCAACAAATTCGGATTCTTCCATTGTCGCGCAGCAATTTCCATTGCATTTTCAACTATGGCCACTGATTCTGGTTTGCTTACACTCTGATACTGTGGCATGAGCGTCTGCAATCGTTGATACATTTGTCGTCCTCGAAGACCGAAGAAACCCCTTCGACGAAATCGCGATCCATCACCCGGTCGATCATTACCATATTTATTATCATCTTCATTGAATTGTGCATCAGTACCAATCACTTCATCACTTGTAAAGTTATTTGTCATTGCAGCTGATATAGCTAAAAAGGCAGCTTTTGCATGACAGTTGTCGCAAATTTCTGCTTGATTGATTGCACGGTTCAAGACTCTGCGCAAGAATCCGGCACGAGGTGTACTGTATAAAGCATTAAATTCTCCTCCTTTAACACATACTGGTGAAGCTGCCGGTGCTTGTCCAGAGATACAACAAAGTTGTCGTTCACAAATATCACTGAACAATAATGTTCCTTGACATTTGTCTGCCAATGAGCAATAGCCAACGATAGATTGATCAAACGTCGCATGACATTCTTGTCCATTAGCAATAGACAAACATATAACAATCACAATAGTAACGAGATGTATCATGTTTGAAATCGTGAGAAAATATCTGTTGATACGAATATTTTTTATGAGATATATAGACATTGTTATCAACAATAGCAAGTTGTCGGCACACCACGTGTATTTGATAAAAATTTTACGATTAATATAAGTACTTTTTGTTTTTATTATATACATTGATAAGCAATGTTTGCAAGAGTCGACAGTCGAGCACTTATGTTCTCTTTTTGAATAGAATGAAATTATCGTTTGATTTATAATGAAGCCCAAAATGATGCAATGAACATGTTCTGACCTATTAGTTGATACTGCATTAGCGCATCTTCAAGGTTAATGATGATGAATGTGGGTGTGGGTGTAGATATGCGAGCTGTAGGTATGAGTGTGAGATGTGCATGCTGCTCTGGCTGTTTGTATCTGTGAACCTAGTATACTTCCGCACATTCCAGAATCACAGCCACACTCGTACTATACAATCATCTCCACACCCACATCCTGAAGATTGAACGTCGTCAACCATTTTAAACATTGTTCATATTTATTTGCTCATATATTTATTTTTGTTTCGATGATTAACAATGATTTCCTTCTAGTACTTACTACTGTTTTTCGTATTTTCCCTTTTTCTCACTTCATTCTTTTGTTTTATACTTTATTCGATTAATTGAGATTTTTCACGGCTTATTTTAGTAATGAAATGAAACACATATCAAACTATGCTTCTGTGTAACTTTTAGCACACAATACTCATATAGTTTTCTCTTCATGATTTTAATTTTTGACAATCGAGAAATGAATAATAACAATTAATCGTGCTATAAAGTTCAAATTTATTGTCTTTTATTCGTTATTTCTCATTATTTAATCTTATATGAGAATAGATATAACTGAAGATCATTTTTTGTTTTTGTTTACACTGTTTACTTAAAATAAAAAGAACAATAACAATAATAAACATTTTGCAATACCATAGAATAATATCAGTTCTGTGAGCGATATAGATCAGAAAATGAGCATCTCGATGAATCCATGTGTATCCATTTTCTTTTCCAGTAAACATAGGTCGAAACACAGTTAAATCCAATAGACGCACAACTGCCTGCTCCGATGGTGTGAATAGTCGTTCTTGAATAGAGATATATAAAGGACCAGCACTAAGTAGTATAGTCCAAAAATGGAAAATATAATTGTGATTGAAGAGATGTAGTCGAGAAATAAATTGTCTATATAAAGGATGACCAGCACTACTGATCAAAAAATCATTTTCAACTCCGAAGGTTGGATGTTGAGGGAAAGCAGCCAAATAAGTTGCATTTGGTTCAAGTGATTCTAGAGTAACTAGTAAGTCACGAAAAGGACGATTGCAACTATTATCCATGTCAATATAGATGCCACCAAAGTGGAATAGAAGAACATACCGAAATGCGTCGGCACGCTGTATATCATATGGATAGGTTATATATGTCTTTTGATAAAATTGAGGCTCATGTTTTTTGACAAAAGCATTCATTTCAGCGTCAGACCATCGACGATATTTAAACTCACCGATATTTTTTTCCATAACCGACTGAACTGTTGCATTCCAAATAGAAGGAACATCATGTGTACGATATATCTGATGAATCACTCGAGGAATACGACGTCGAACGGATGTAGCATTTGCATATCGAATAACATCATTTTCATATATCATTCGTGGTGGTGTATGATATTCCAATGCGTTATATATCATATATTGGATTAACCAGATAATGAAGATCGTCAATAGAATTATACAAACTACGAGTTTCCATTTTAGCATAATTATTTTCGTAAAACGAATACTGTTTAAACAGGGTCGATATCTACAAAATACCCTGCGTAGTACTGGTAGAATAAATAATACCTCACTACTCTTCAATCAAAACAGATTTCTAAAAAAATGATGAATGTCAAACAACGACTAGAAACTAATTACAAACGATTCCAAGTAAAACTATGTTAAAAATTCTAGCGTGAAAAGCTAATGGATTAGAATAATACGATCTAGATTTGCAAAAAAAAATTCCCTGTCTTCGACTACAACATATAAGACACATTCATTGGTTTCTCAAGGACCTGTTGGAATCTAACATAATGTACGATGCAAAAGTAACGAGACAAATCATTCCTTGTTTTTTCTTCGTGAAAATTTATTAGAATGTCTGGATTCAGCATTACGTGTACACAAGTACCCGCAGAAGAATTATTCAAATCAACAACAACTAGTTATTCAACCTTTGAATTCTACACCTAAGCGTAGACATTCACTAGATGAAAGTTGAGATTCGAGAAACCATGGAAGCGGTCGCCGTAAATATCCTAGAAGAGGAATTAATAATAATGCTCAAAAGAATTCACCTAATGTACAACAAGAAATCAATTTACAGCCTCAACAACCATCGTCTCCAATGTCGTCAGAGAAACGACAACAACAAGCGCTCAATCAAGATGCTAACAATTGTAAGCGCATTTCTTTTAATCAGCTAAAGTGCGCAGTATCTTCTAATCTGTCATATTTTCTTATTGAATTTCATTTGGACACTAATCGCCATAGTATTCCATCAGCTCTTCATGCCAGTGATCTTATTTTCTCGTGTGAATATTAAAGAAGATTGTGCTGCTTGTGTTGGCACAGACAAATTGCCAACAAAAATCAATGGAATCGATATTGCCGTCGTAAAACCAAAGTATATACCTGATTCATGTTCACTTTTCGTTCGATATGTTCCAAGAGAACTAGACGAAAAATGCGTTATAAATGAAATACACCGAAGAATTGCTTCTGCAGATCGAATCAAACGCATTTATTATTACTATCAAAAGAAAAATTGATGATTATTGATTCAATATAAAAGATTACACTGAATACAATGCTGTATTACAACTAAGTCGAATTACAATAGGTCATTCGTTGTCATCGATTACTAAATTTTATCCTGATAACCGCTTAACTTACTGCACGAAATATTGGTGTATAGGTCATTTAAAAAATAAATGTAATTCAGCAAGCCAATGTCAATGCGTCACATGTGTGTAAAAATGAACCGAAATGTACTCAATGTGATAGAAATCATCATTCATTGGATAGTCAGTATCAAGTTATACAAAAATATAAATATCGACTAAAAGAACGTGAGATACGAAAAAGATTTATTAAATCGATTCTCACTGCAAGATAAAGCTCCTTCAGTCGAGTTACTTCATCAAGACGTTTTACGATTATTAGAGGACGATGTTCTGTCTAATAAAAAATCTAATATTATACAATCACGTACAACATTATCGATAGTAACAAACGACTAGAAAATAAAGTGAATTTACTATCATCAAGCTTGAAGACCGTTATTCTCGGTACTCAGTTACATCAAGCAGTCTTAGCCTCTATCATCAAGATTATGAAAGATTTTATTCAATAGTTTATATCTACATCAATAGCGTTCGATCGATTTGAAACTTCTTTTCTGAGAATCATTTGTAAAGTCCTAGACATGAACCTATGCACTGGCTGAGAATTTGGAATTTTTAAACAAAAGATCAGCTATTAGGATTATCTCGGTTAGATGAATGATACATAAATAGAACTTTGAATGCAATCTTACAACAGTGGGAAAATATTGAAATAGGTTCTTCCCAAAACCAAAAACAATATGTAAAGACTCTATGCTATAATTTCGAAGATTGGGGTACACATGCACTTGAAACTATTGATTTAGTACATAAAATTCAAGCCTATATTTGTATTTTTACAAAAGTAGAAGAGTTATGAAATGCATGTCGTTTAGCTTATTTTAACACATTATATCAAAAGGGTATCAACAAGAACGAAAGTGTGTATAGCTCTGTAGGAAAGCATTTGAAAACTTAATAGCATGATTTAGATGATATTCTTCCTTATGTAGTAGAAGGTACCATACTATCAGGTGACTATTGCAACAGTAAAGGAATGGAATAGTTCAATAAAAGAAAGGAGAGGTGAATGCATGAAAGAATGGATTGAAGAGAACAATCTCAATCACATACCTACAATGTTCCATACGTCAAAGCGCACCCTATGTAATATAGAAGAAGAACAAAAGAAAAATAGTATAGATGAGTGAGACAGATGATATATTCGTTTCATCGCGACTATCAAAAATAGAGTGACTTATTCGAAAGAAAGAGATAAATATACACCATCACTACCGACTCGTATCATCGAAAAGTTAAAAGAAATACAAAAAGTGAGAAATAGATATTATCATATAAGAAACAAGAGAGTTTTTAATGAGAAAACGAGGATGTTAGTACGTACGCTGACGAGAGAAACAAAAACTGATATGCTAAATATAAAAAGTGCTCAATGGTACAATTTTTTATCTCCCATTTACAAATAGTGTGCCCTATCTTTTTATAAACTATTCAACGGCAGTAAAATACTCTCAACGCATAAAAAAATCATAATCGAATTATATGAGTACTACAGGGAAAAGTTCAAAGTACCTTCATTGGAATGCTCAAACGAGTATGATATTCAGATAAATAGGAAATGTAAACAGCTGTTAAATAAATTAATGATGTCGAAAGATAATATAGAAAAAACTAATGTTGCTGAGATGACGCGAATAATTAAAACATTGAAGCCTTAGAAATCAACAGAACTTGACTTGATGTCAAACTTTATAATCAAAATACTTCATCCGAGCTAAGTTGAGCGCTTAGCTAACTGCTTTAATACATGGCTAGATGAATGCTGTTCTTGTTAGCTACACACTCAAAGATGTTCGAAATAGTGCTCTTTCAAAAGAATTAAAACCTGAACTGAAACTAATCATTAAATACCTTTAGAACAATCGGATATCCGCCCAAATTGTTTTCTACCTACTCAAGTACTTTCGATTCATCAAGAAGCTAAAAATAAAATGGCAGTCAATGTTCTGACATTGGCTCTGTATGTCTATTATCGAAAGACTTAGGATCATGTGTGACATGCCAACCTCTTTTGTAAACAGAAGAGAATGGATATGCCTCTCAACTTACTAAAAATAACTGAAAGCTGGTTAAAATGTAGAAAAGCTTACGTAAAATTTGGTGAGATAACTTCGAATGTATTTAATATATAAATCTAGGACTTGCATAGAGCAGTAGCTTTAGTCCGTATGTATTCATTGTTTTTTGCTCAAATTTGGTAAATTATCTGAGAGCTCAATCAAGCTATCTATTTGCAGATGATCTTTGTGTATTGATTAGACCCCCATAATGAAGAACTTAGCTCAGATGATAGAATACTTTGAAAAAAAGGGTAAACGAGTTTGTATTTAAGTTTTTACATACTGAAGAAAGTGAAAACAATCGATAAACGCTTCAAAAACAATAGTACAATTATTTCATACATAAGTAAAAAGGCAAATAGTAAACGTAACAGTGGATGCGAAAGATATCGAAATAGTCAAGAAATTCAAATACCTAGGGTTTACTTGGACGAATAGACTATCGCTAAAACAGACAGTCGAAAGGATCATAGGAAATATTCAGAAATCGCTAGGAAAACTGAAGTGGTTAAAGCCCGGATGTAATATGTCATGTAAGGTCCTTTGTCAATGTGTCTTTGCTTATACTTTGCCTCATTTGGTGTGACTGTTCTCGCTGTACTCTCTTCTCCCAGAATCTCAACAGCATATACTACAACAGAAATTCCAAGTGTGACTTTCGCTGGTGTACCGCTGTCCCTTCGTTTCTGCACACAATTTGTTCATAGGTTTCTCACTATTCTACGATGAGATCTTCGTTTGGGATAATTTTCGTAAGAGAAAAAAACGATCACCTTCTTTTGAAGTGGTTGTCTTTTATTGATGAGAATTGATATTACAGAAATAAACAAAAAATAATGTAATGCATTATTCAATGTTCTTTGTTTGTTTCTGTCTTTCTTTTTCAATTCTGTCTTTCTTTTACTTTATTTCATTCCTCTCTTTCATTTCTTTTTGTTACTCTTTCTTTTTTCTGGTGACTCGCTCTACTTGCGTATCCATGCAGCTGCTTCTCATCATTTCTTTCGCTTTACTCTCTCCATTTACTTTGTTGATTCTTTGTTTACTTTCTTAACGTCTCTACGAGCATCCATCGGTACTCAACATATTATATTTGTGGCATATGGTATAACACTTTGCTTTAATGATCTAGCTTTTTTCTTAAACATCTTTATTTATTTCTTTTATAATATAATCACTTCTGAGTGTTACATCTACAAGTATATTTTAAAAAAGGAAAAACTAATGGGACTAAGGTCGGACCCTATTTCTCTTCAATAGAAACATACTGAACCGAAAGTGTTTTACTAAAAGATATTGCTTTTTCTTCCCTTTCGAATCATATATAATTTATTTTTGTCACACATGCATAAACGAAACAACACAACAGAAAAGAAAAGCACTCTTTAAAAACGTCCGCACTTTTTATGAGATTCAGAAAGAACAGCACAACATGTTGTTTCTCTTGAGCTCTTTGACAAACACATTTTTAAATGAATATGTTTTATATCAGTTGATCGGAATTTTTCTCCTCTTTAGAACAGTATATGATTTATACTCTTTGTATGCTCATCAATGAAATGAGACAAAAAAAGAGAAATGATCATAGACCGTTCGAAAAAGAAGAACATTTTCGATCAACTGTTAAAAAATATTCTTTTGACAAGCTATTTATCGAAAATATACATGGATCGACATTACTCTATCTTTTGGTAAAACACTTTTCGTTCAGTACCTTTTTATTAAAGAGAAATAGGATCCGACATTTGTCCCATTACTTTTGCATTATATATTATTTTGTTAAGATTCCTTTTCTTTCTTGTAAAAGAAATTCCAACATTGAAGTTGAAATAAGATGAATACTATGGAAGAAAAGGAATGCATTTACGTAGGCCTGTTTGCCTAATATATATAACTGTCACTCCCTGTGTGCCACTGATACTCATGTAGTTCAATATTATCTATTGCAAGTCATTTACTTACCTTGCATCTATAGAATACGAAAGCAAAATAAACACCTATTATAATTACACTTAACAGTCTTTCCAGCTCATGTCAACTGATGTTCTTTGATATGTGTGTAAATAGAGACATTGCTTTGAGGCAGTAATGTTTTGCTCATCAATTTACATGCTTCTGATAACTATTGCTTGGCTTGCTATGTACACATACAATCGTTGCTTCTCGTTTGAATGAATGGTAACTCTGTACGATGTAGGGTTCGATGAATGTTTACTTTTGCCTTTCTCTCTAACACGGAGACAAACAGCTTCTATACATTCTTTTTCTTTAACATTGAAGTTGAAAGAAAAAATTTAACTCATAATTTCATTCACTTTGTCGCCAATGATTTTATTATTTGTTAGTGTCAATCACCAAGCAATCTGGTTTCGTTTTATTTTTTATTCGAAGATCTGACAATTGACAAAATCCTTTTTCTTTTTGTTGATCAAAAGTATCATTTATGAATTTCTTTAAGACCAATCAACGTGCATATTACCACAAGAATATTAAACGGAGAAAGCCTCCTGTTGTCCACGAAAGAGTATCACTTTTGCTCGTGAACTCACCTGTTATTGAAATCTACTATTCTGTGACTCAATAACATATGCAAACTTTACGATAGGAATGAATTAGTTCATCAAAATATCATAAAGTCACTTCGCATAGATATCAAAATTCTTTTTTTGTCAAAAAGTGCCACAGTTACAGAGCTGCTATAAGACAGAATTCACACTATACACCCTTACTGTTATTAGTGGAAAACGTAATCGAAAAGGTTACAGTCAAGACTTCGTTTGAAATGCTACGTTTGTTGCAACACAGTTGAAGGCCATTTTTATGGGAATTCAGACGCAAGAGCGTACCTTTAGTATTACTCTTGCACAGTGACATACTATCAAGAAAGTTCAATACATGAATACGCTACCTCCAGCCATTTGTCGAGATCTGAATAAAGTATTTGCAATAATGCTTCGTACACTATTGATACTTGGCGCCTTAGCAATTATTGTACATGAATACAATAGTGCCGAAAATACTCACTGTAATAGTGAGCCATTTAAGAGTGTTAAGGCATATGAATTCGCCAATGCCTTGGATATCCTTGTGTTTTGGTGAACTAGTGCCCGGTGGTGGAGTTATTTGACGGCGGCACGGACACAGACACTACCGGCTCCATGACCGCTTCGTTTGTTGAATATTTATGCCAGTTATCTCAATTGTTTATAAAATATGATTGAAGTGTATAGTTACTATTTGATAGTCAATAACCATGTGCATTTCTAACCATTTTAAACTGCAAGTAAAATACTATCACATTATCTGGTGAATGGCTGTTCATCAGAAATATTAGGCTAACACATAGAGACTGCCACTATAGAATTGATTGGTAATTTCTATACTAATTTATTTTGATGTGTAGAAAAGATACTATTTTTTTATCTAATAAGTTCATATAAAACAGAACTGGGCAAATCAATTCAATTCATCTCAGTTTTAACTCAACTGATGAATTGAATTTAAATCATTTGAGTTCTAGTTTTGAATCTATTCATATAGTTATGATCCCGAGAAACTCCATACATGATGTGACACTTATTGGAATTCTAAAAATGATCGATGTACCAATGGTCTGAACCAATAGAAATATATATCCGCTTATTAAGGACATAGATGCAGCAACTAATGAGAATATTATTAATGCGTTAAAAGAAAATAGTTATAACATTATGTGATCATAAAAACAAAATATAGCAGTAAAGGCATGGTTCAGACACCTTATAGCAAGAGCCTAAAAAGCTTTACAAAAAAACCACAACACTTTATTTTGCTAAGAGTTTGTTTTATGCATTTATCGTTTCGCCAAAGTTAATAAAAAGTTCACTTTTGAATTAAATTGAATTCACAGATCCTGAGAACATCTTTCAATTTATTGGTCAATTATATGAAGATATTATGCTTCTTTTAATCAAAACTTTGTCACACACTTGCTCAAAAATGAATTCATTCTTATAGATAGTATTTACTCATTGTATATATAGCAGTGTTGAATAAGATACATGCATTATTTCACAATTTGAAAGTACTGTATAACCATTATGGCGTCAAACATACGATCTTCAGAAACGTCAAATAACATTAAAACGTTATTTTTTTACGTCAACAAAACCAATCTTAATGAACCATTCAGATACCAAATATATTTGTCAAGACAAAAGAATTTAAAATATATTTGATGCTTTTCCGAACTTATAAGAGCAAGCAATTACTTGCAACATCGAAAATTATCGGCTACATCTGAATATAGAAAGTTTACTCCATTCTACATTGGTCGAAATAGTGTCGATGAGGATGTGAGTGTGAGCGATAAAAAGGCCAACATCAATACCGATTTGAGTTCTTACTGATGGCTTTCGAAAACGATATTCTCAATTTATGTTATTTTGGT
This sequence comes from Rotaria sp. Silwood1, assembly GCA_905250075.1. Lineage (NCBI taxonomy): Eukaryota > Metazoa > Rotifera > Eurotatoria > Philodinida > Philodinidae > Rotaria > Rotaria sp. Silwood1. Next base: position 161,637 of record CAJNOP010000156.1, on the reverse strand, counting down.
TTGTAATAGACACGGATTTTTCCGAGAGCCCTAATTTTAGCAGAGAGCCATTCGATGGTCCTACAAGAGCTCAAGACAAGCAGAATTCATTATGGTAATGTTTAGTTTTAAAGCGAGGTGACACCACTTTTTTTGAATATTATCTCAAATTCCACAAAATTCCACAGCATAAGGTAAACAAAGAAAATATTAAAAATTGATGTCAGTTCGTTTAGAACTCAAAAAATCAACATTATCATTTGACTCAGTATTATGATTTAACCTGATCTTGAGCGCGTCTATGGATGTTCCGAGGTCATGTTGCTAAAATTAGAGTTCCAAGGAAAATCCTTAGAACTCTCGAGTGTACTATGATAGAAAGTTCGAATTTATGTAAAAACGAAAGAGAAGAGCGTTCGCTATATCGAACAGGAGATAGGTTTAGAATATCGTTTTCCGAAAACTCACCCAATCGAATTTTCTACATAAATCGATGACTCCAAATGTGCCCTTTTGCATGATGCAACCTGCAGATTTTTATGAAACTACTATCAAATATTATTCAAAAAATAGTGAAGTACATTATTTTGTTTTGATGAATTGCAGATCTAAAAAAAATCACCAACGTTATAAATTTAGGCTACATGCATCATGAATACTTATGTATAATATATGACTACGGTTATTCAAGAAAAACATGCGAAATTTTATTATTTACATCATCAATTAATAATATAAAACATAGTATACGTTTATTATAAGATATGCTACTAGTTTATCAATACTAAGTGTCTAAAATATGCTCGGTACAATTTTAATCTATAAATCTCCATTCCTACATTTGAGTAATTGAAAAATGGTACTAAAAAAAGAACAAGAATAATAACAAAGCATAGAGATTAATCATTTCACTATTCTAATTCAAAAGAAAATAACCACTAAAACAAATAAAAAAGAAAAAGAAAATAATTCATAAAACATTGATTTACCGAAATTGAATATTGGTTCGATTTTATCCGCAATCTGATATCGTGAAATTAATGAATTAATACTAATAGTATTGGCTTTTCGTGTCATTTGTGAAATTGAGCATATCTTATTACATCTTTTCAAATGGATATTATAAATTAGAATGTAGATTGGGGATGAACAAATTTCATGTATATCAATTATACAATTTTTACGTACAAGTCAATTATTAATATTTATAACAACATTATAAGCAGAAATACTTTCAAATGTTCTTGGTTGCCAGAGCTTTTTATTAATTTAATTAGATAAATGTGTCCTTAATAACCATCAATCTTATGACTTCTACCTTGATTTTTGCTGATCTCATATGATAATTCTGATCCTTTGTTCCGATCATAATTATCTTAAGAACTGACTGACAAGTATCACATTAACCCTTTTATATACTTTGCAAACTTATAGGGTATATAACACTTTGAATCCATCCGTCGTATTGGTGCGGTCATATAGGCGGACATCTTTTGTTATGCTAATACAGATGAACGAAGGGGGACATAAGCAGCATTCATGAGAAAATACTATGGAGAGAACAAATATGCCACTGATATCACATTGTGTAAGTTATGATTATAGTATTGTTCATCATCAGAAAACAATACCCATGTGTTCCCCTGCGATCGCACTGTGACCGGTAATTGCGAAAAATTGCGACGCAGTTGCGCGTAACTGCTTTAAAAAATTCACAGTTACACGTAACTGCGTCGCATTTTTTCGCAATTACCAGTCACAGTGCGATCACAGTTTCTAAAAGAGATCACAGATGAGATTTTCATTTTATTAATTTTTTTATTGTGAATGTTAAAGAAACTTTCACCATACAAAAAAATTAAAATGTTTCAAAAAAAAAGAATTTAAATCTAGCAAAATAAAAAACTTAGAAATTTTTATAAAAACAAATAAAAACAAGAATTAAAAAAAAAATATTACTAATAAAAAAAAGTTTTTCAAATTAAAAAATAATACATACAAAGTTATTAATATTAAACTTTAAAAAAATTAAATACTCAAAAAATAAAAGAATAAATATCTAGAAAAATAGCATTAATATATAAAGAAAATTTTAATTTTGAAAAAACTATAAAGTTGAAAATAAAAAATGAATATCTAGAAAAATAAAAAAATAAAAAAAATAACAAAGTTACTAATAAGAACAAAAAAAAATTTTAAATCCTTTCGGAATATTTATTCTACTTTTGCCATAGAATGAATTATGAGCCGAAGTCTATCGAGATGGTTTTTTTATACAATGTCTACGCGGCTAAGTATTAGCGCTGGAATGTGATCAATTATAAATAAGGAGGAATGGATTATAATTGGTCAGAATCAATTACAGTGGATCGTACGATACGATTACTGCGACGCAGTAACCGTAGTTTCTGATGAATGTTCTCACTGCGATCAATGCGGCGCAGTTCGTAAAAAAGTGGCGACATGGGTAACGTCAACTTCATTTAGGACTATCACATTACCAAGTAATATTTTGACCGATACACGAGAAAGTAAATTTATTCTGTTTTACTTTATGACTTTTCCAACTAACATTGCTTTCATAAATTTTACTTGCGTTAGGGTATAGATGCGGAATGTCGGTGGGATAGAGTGCTTGTAGGGTGTGGGTGAAGAGAAGACCAATATTGACACCAACACCCACCCCATTCATTTCATTCACCCACGCCTACACGCACATCCAACTGTAATGTCAGTCAGTGGACTAAGAACTATAGAATTTCTCTACAGCTATATGAAAATGAATAGTAAGTATATTAAATAACATATTTTTCAAAATGCACTGAAAGAGAGTTTAGACCTAGCTGCGATAAAGACGTAAATAACGCGTAAAGATTTATGAGTAGAAAAATAAATACAAGATAAGTATGTTGACTGCATATTTTTCTGTTTATTTTTGAAGGTCTTGCACAATTGCTTGTCAACTTTATCTTTGAGATGCTAAGATATCTATTATATAAAAAGAGCACTTCTACCGTCATATCTCATGGACATTTGCTCTTTTTTATTCAACGATCAAAATTTAACTTACACAACTAAACAATAACAATGCAGTACTATTTCGTCACAATTGCCGTTCTTCTACTTGGCAAGCATTGTCTAACTTAAAAATACAAGTGTCTGTAATATTTGCTTTTATTGTAGATATGCAATTGACTCCCACATGGACCCTCACTTGCTATAAATGTGAAGGTAGTCCTGGCACTGCGTGCTATGATCCATTTAATCATAATAGTGCAACTGTCACTAAAGTTGAATCAACTACGGGATGATGTGTAGTGAGTATCTGATTCTTGAATAATTAAACATTTAACTTTCTTCTCGTATCTTAAAGAAAAGAAAAGGTGAAGCTCTTGGACAGAAAAACGTTGATCGTGATGCTTATACAGACAATCCAATTGCTCAATGCACAAAACCAGGATGCACAAAAGTTAATATTCCTCTTGTGGCGTCAGGTGTACAGTGTTGTTGTAACGATGATCTGTGCAATTCGGCTGGTCATCTCACTTCAACAATAACAATTGGAATCATTCTTTCAATACTTGTTTTTGCATTCAAAAAACTAATATATTAAATCGATTTAAGCTTAAATAAAACTTTTGACATTCACAATAGAAATGATATTGATAATTAACAATGTATTAACCAGCAATTGTTTTGCATCATAATGATTTTTTAAATAAAAATTGCTTCACTGTGCTTTTTATGTATGTTTTTCGTTATGAATAAATTTTTTTCTTTAAGAAGAAAAGAAATCTATACAACGAGGTCTTTACTAATAATAGACCAACTCGGCATGACTGGTGTGATTATTTAGAATTCGTCAAGATTACAGACGAATGCAAATGTATAAACGTCTTGCAAGCGAGTCTCATCTATTAATAGTGACTGATCTTATTTGTTTTGACTGCAACACTATTCTAACAAAAGATACACAATAATTATTTTCTTTTATGTAATAGAAGCCGAGAGAAACAACAAAGGACTCATCATGAGCACGTAAAGGATTTGAGTATGGCAAGAAAACCGTAACGCCTTCGACCTTGCTTAAGAATTTCGTCAGATGATTTATTTGATGTGAGTTGGTATTCTAGAATTTACTGATAAGCTCGGTAATATCTATTAATGAATAATTTTGGTTTCTTGAATGCTTTGATTTGTGATTGCTGTGTGAAGTGTGGAGATGGTACATTGGTCAGTTTCTGTTCTTCTGCTTTTGGAAAGTGTTTTTGAATTATGTGTCAATTTTCTTTCAAAACCTATTTCAGGATGTGTATTGAAAATGGCTTTTGTTGATAGATCTTATCGAGTCTTAATCTCAGGTCAGAAAATCAGACATAAGATCTAAAAGGATCTTATGAGATCATATCCACACAAGATATTTTATAGAATCATACGAACAGATCAATCATGATCCTACCGACAGTATTATATGAGAACTTTGAATAACTCTTCATCGTACGACTGAAGCGAAAATCTTACAAGAACCGCTATTACGACGTCAACCTGATCATATAAAATCAGATACGTTCGATCATCAATGAAACATATAAGATAAGACAAAACGATCTTACACGATTGTTGAGGATAAGATGCGAACGTCTGTTTGAAAATCTTATCTACCGATTTCACTCAATTTATCCTGAAATTGCAAATCTTTAAGATTGCAACGAACTATTTTCGTTCCGTCGACCAAAGGAACGGTTATATGAAACAGAGATGGACAAATCGCACCGCGCCTCCCCGCGCTTCCCCGCGCCGTTGCTCACGCCTACGCTACACTAGTCTGAGCTTCGATGAGTGCATGCTTAGAGCATCCTGGTATTCGGTGGAGTTTGAGAAACTGATTGGTAGAGCAAAGAGAAAGAGAGATGTGCGTAGCGCCTAGGCGCGAGCAGTGGCGCGGGGAAGCGCGGTGAGGCGCGGTGCGATTTTGTCCATCTCTGATATGAAATACAATGTGTTTGTAGGTGTATGTTTGTCAGCACGTGTTCGGTCATGTGCTTCCATATATTGAGGTACTATTTAAAGTTTGACCAAAGGTATCCAGGGTCCAGGAATACGAATCTGTAATCATTTTTTCAAAATTTTGAATTTGATTCACTCGAATGAAGAGAGAGTCATATGAAATAAAATGTATTTCTATATTTGTTTGCAGTCACGTGTGTAGTTACATGTCCACATAAATATAGTTATTTTTTATAAGGCATTGAGAAAAGGAAATCAGGGTCGGGAAATAGAAATCTGCCATTACATTTTCAAAATTTTGAAGACGTATTTTTCGTGTAAAGGAAGCGGTTCTGGAGAAAATAACAAAATTGGCTTTTATGGAATGGAAGACAGTTCGAAATCAAAGTAGTGGGCGCATGGGTCTACATTTTTACTCGGAAGTCTTGAGTGTGTGTTTTGTGGGTGTGGTTGTCAGTGCGCGTGATAAATGAATTGAGTACCAATACCTACTAACATCCACATCCACACCACCACATCGACATCGACACCCACCCACACCATTTTCTGGTTTGGCTGTTTGTACAAATGGTGACAACTTGTGGAAAGCGATGAAGTGCTGTGATGAAAAATTGCTATTGCCGACTAGAAGCGCTCTCTGTCGAAATTTTTGATTGGTTTTAGTGAGACAATCAATGAACTGGTCATCAAGATTGTGTTGACGGGTCAGATTGTGGTAGTTTCACATAAATTTTTTCTGTCTCTATTTTAGAAAAGAAATAAGGACAGTAAAAACGCTCTGCATTCGTCGTATGCATTAGTCATCGATACGAAAAGAAAAATTTGTTCTGTTTATTTGTCAACGTATGACACAAATAATAAAAACTGGTTTTTTCCAGCAATGATTTCCAAGGTAAACATAACTCGATATTTGACTATCTTTATCATGATTTTTTCAGAAAATTGTGTAAGAAAATTTTGAGTATTCGTAAACGAAAAGTTTGATTTTATTGTTTCAATATGAGTTTTTGGCTTTGTTAACATTTTGTGTATCAGTATCGTCAAAAAATTTTTCTAATATGTTCGAAATAAAGTGGACACAAACAGTATAGAAATCCAATAGTGTTAATCATCGTTGGGAAATGCATATTCTGCGAGTAAGTTTTCTGGATTTTATTAAAAGTGTTTTTGGAACAAACTCATCTGATAGAGATGTTCATGTGCAAAATAAGATGCCCTTAATCTCTCCACGATCAATGCTCATAATACGATAGTGATCCTATGATAGATCTCTAAGGCTGTTTCATATTGTTTTTTAAGAAAATTTATATGAATTTGTCATGCTTGGCACCTTGGTGTCTTTCGTTGATGATAGATCTCGGAGAACTCAAGAATATCTTAGTGTGTTCAAATATGTTTTATCTATCAGGTGAACTTATTTCCAACAGACTTTTTCGTTTAACCTGTTAAGAGAATGTTGACAAGTATACATTTTGATAGGACATGATTTCAGCTAATTAAATATTTTTTCCAATTTGTTCCAATTATAACCGTTAAGAAAAAGTCACAGCTACGTCCTTTCTAAATTTTTCTCCTTTAATTTAAAAGCAATTATATAACGAGTTATGTGTCCCATATTTTGACAGATAGATATATTTATAAATTATTTTGGTTCTATTTAATTAAACGTATATACATAAAATGTCCTTTAAAGAAATAAACAGTTTCACTCTTGTTAGAAGTAAAACAAGAAACCATTCGATTAAATGGCTTCCTTTCCTTTATTTAGAGAGAATTGGAACAAAAAAAAATATTTCACGCTCTTTTCTGCCGACCACTTGGCTTTTTCCTATAGAAGTCGCAATAACTAAAAAAACAAATCAAAGCAAAATAAAGAAAAACTGTGGTTGCTAGTTACACGAAGATTGTTTTATTCCTCGTATCTTGAAGGAGAATGTAACAGTTTCAGTTCATTTCGAACTGGTTGACTAGTTCTCCTAAATAAGAACTGGTGCAAATTGGATAAGTTTAGTCTTGATATGATGAATTAGCACCAGTTATTCTTCTTCAAAGAAACAGGTCACCAATTCAAAATGTATCCGAAACGGTACAGCGTGAATCTTAGAACATATTCCGTCACATTTCTTTTAATTAATCCTACGCAAGCACAATAAGGAAATAGTTAATATATTGTAAGAAACTACTATTGATATACTATCTATGATCGTATACTACTTAATAAGGTCTACCATAGTCTATGAGGAGATAAAGATTTCATATTTCTATTCTATGTACTTTGACACTTATTTTAGATTGTGTTTCACAAAACATTAGTAGTACTTCTTTTAACATGAAAAAAATATAGTCTTAGTTGATTTTTATCAAGAAAAGATTGAAAACACGAATTGAGAATTAACGTTTTATACACAATCTTCTCATCATTCACAATCAAACTCAAATCTACCTTCAATATCGGTATCTGACCTGATGGCAAAATTTATAAATGTTAAGCCTAGCGAATATCATCCACAGTCACAAACGACAGTAATAACATATTCATCACCCTCAGATTCTCATCAGATTAGCACATCTCATGATGCCAAACCTAGAAAACCAATAACAAGCATTCCACCTCCTGTCTATGAAATGGCAACATACGATTCGAATTCATTGAAATCACTGAAAGAACAACCAATTGATTTAGCTACATTTAATCGTTTAAAATTCGTTTGGTTAGATCCTTTGCTGTTTGAAACACGTGACATTTATGACCAAATTAGTGGTATGTTTCAGTGGGAGATGTGTGAAAGTCAATATCAATGTGTTAATTATATTTGTAATGAGTGTGCTAATAAACGAGTATTTTTTATTACGTGCGGTTCACTTGGAACAAAAGTTGTACCTCTGGTTCATGATTTACCACAACTTTATTGTATTTATGTCTATTGTGCAGATGTTATATATAATCAAATATGGGCGAACAAATTTTCCAAAATACGTGTTGTTTGTAACAACGATGACAAATATTTATTACCTCAATTTGCTGTTGATGTGGCACAGGCCAATATTGATTGGGGAAATGCACTTTTGAATGCTGGTAAATGTGACGAAGCTAAAAAAAAAAGATGAAAAAGCGTTGAACAATTTAACTCAATATGTTAATCATCCTGATCCAGCTATGGTGAACCAAGTAAAACAAAACTTAGATGAATGCAAACATATTGCATCATTTATGAACTATCTTCATGTTAGAGAGTAAAAGAATTCATATAATGTTTCTTTTTTCTCTTATTCAATATGAAATGTACAAAACAAAGGAACTATTTTTTTTGTTCATTTATTTTATTCAAAACTATCGATCATTGATGCAAACATAATATATTTTTCGTCTGAAATTTCGAAGGGTGTTGGTGTGATTATAGGCAAAGAGGTAATCAACACTTCCATCCTTAAAACTTGATTTCTTGAACATAATCTCACATAGAAAAGACTGAAAACATCGATATATGTTACTTTTTCACTAGACAACCATGACTTCAATTTTAACGTTTTTTCGTCGTTTGTAAATTTGGCATAATTATTGAACAACACACTAATATATCTAGTTAGGAAAGTCAGATATTGATTTGCAGAGATATTATTTCTTGTTGTAAACTTGAAGTATTGGTAATATGTGTTATAATATGGACTGATAATTCATTTACACAACAGACATATGTCCTGTCCTCTAACATAATATATAATACAGATAGACTTTGATTGTTATCTACTTATAGGTATGTGTAGTTACTTACTAAAACAATAAACAGACTCTCTTGTGAAGCTCTCATGTGTTTTATGTTTATTACTTGCACATTCATATTATTTTATTATTATTAGATTATAATAGAGATTTTTTTAATTTAATTCATAAGCAAGTACTATTTGATCATGATTTATCTATGAAAAACCCATGACAATGTACACGCTGACATCAACGATGGAAACATTTATGAGTTGAAACATCTAAAAGATA
>CAJNOP010000156.1:132686-152557 GCA_905250075.1 Rotaria sp. Silwood1 | reverse complement strand
TATCTAATATATTTCTGAATTTCGAACAGAAAATTTTTGTTTTTTTTTGAAGAGGATGAAGGTGTGGGCGTTGGCCTACTCTTCACACCCACCCACACCCACACCCCACAACCAAGCTCACACCCACCCACACCCACACACCCCTTTACAGCTGATATATGCAATATTCTTCAAAAGAGTGTTTATCTGATAAGAAAAACGACGAGAATCAAACAAATGACACGACGAAAACACAAAGAGAAGATATAGGTTTCGTCATGATAAAAATGTAAGAAATGAGTTATTTGAAAAACAATTGTCTAACCGTGTGAGAAGTAAACAAGTCTATTCAACAACAACAACAACACACCATTCTGTGGTCCACAACGTTTCGACTTCAGTTACTTGACTCTAGTGAGTAAATTATTAGGATGATTGGAAAAGGAAAAGAAACTATTTTGAATATTTTCTGCATATTGCTAAGCCGTTGCGAGTCTTGGCGCTACTTTGGAAAAAAATAAAAGTGATACTTATAGTCAATTATACTCTACCTGATTGATTTAAAACTGTAGATTAGTTATTATTTTCATTTATTTAGTATTTTGCAATTTTTCTCTCCAATTCTATTCTCTTCATAATTTTCAGTTACTAAAGATATGAGAAACTGAAATGAATATAATGTAACTGTGAGTTGAACGAGATGAAGTAAGAAAAAGAACATAAAGAAGTAATTGATTTCAAGCCAGAATTTCAGTAATAGTGAAAAGTGCCTTATCGTCAACCAATCTACACAGATAAAGAACGACAATGTCAATCAGAGAGCAATGTGACAGAATTAGAGTAACAATATTAGTTAGTCTTGAAGTATTAGTGCTAATGATTTTAACACGATGTCTGTCTACAGTTACAAGCTATACAACAAACTACGTGATTGGCAGCAGAATAGTTGAACTCATATAGATATCCTTACAACAGTGCAATGAAAAAAGTCAGCACACGAACTATTGTGTCCATATCGAGCTGAAGAGCATTAAACAACTCGCAATCATAAGCCATGACAGAGTTTACAAGCTTTGACTACTGATCGTTTCGACTAAGAGTTCTTAAACAGTATCAAATTGCGTAGAAGTAGTTCAGACTTGCATAAATACCTTAGGCAGGTAAGCAATTGTATATAAGAAGCGAGATGTCAAGAAAAAAGTGGTTGAGTATTTTTTTTTTGAATAAATGACGAATAGATTGAGTTAGAGACGTTTAGTTTTCAGCACTGAAAAGAGGAGATGAAGACGCTTGGAACCATATATAAAAACAATTTCCTCGATACTTTCCTAATAATTTTAGTCAAACGTTTTCAAAAAATTATTTTTTCTCATACGTTCAAAAATCGATTTTTCGCCACAAAAAAAAAACTTGAATTTTTTGAGTATTTTGTGGAAGAAATTGGGTGGTAAATTGCATTCCAATGGCTAGGATATCTTACTCGTAGTGGTTAGCAATAGAATTTTCGAATAATTTTGTAGCTCACCAATCGATAGTTCGAGCACACTGCTGCAAATCGAAAAACTAACATCGCGACTATAAGAGGCATGCTGTTTTTCTAGAAGCTTTTTGTAAAACTGTTTCGAAAGTGGTCAGAAAACTGTTTTCATATACTGCTCAATGCATCATCATCTGCTCGTTTCTATGCTGAAAACCACATTTTTCTAGCTCAATCCATTCAAAAATTATTCAAAAAATACCCAGCTACTTTTTTTTTTGAAATAGACATTAGTTTTGTTGAAACGATTTTATAAAAAGGCTTCATGATTAAAAATTCGAACAAAACACATGATAGGTCCAACAACAAATCTGCATACTAGGCATGTATTAGAATCAATAGAAATAGTGCCTTTTTCTGAGACATCGTTATGATTACATACAAAAAAAGATGAAGTCAATAATCCAGCTAGAATAGTTATAGATCAGAATTCTTTTATCCTATTTCTCAAAAAACGTTCAGATAGCATTTCTCTCATTTTGAAATGCAATCATCACATATTTCTAGAATTATGTATGCTTTTTTTCTGTCAAAGCTGTGTGTGAAGTTCTTTTTTTGTTTTACATATAAAAACTTTGCATTATTCTATGAAATAAGTTAGACAACGATAGTGCATTAGTTGATAGAAATTGTAATGAAACTTATGAGAGCTTGATTTTAAAAAAGACTACCAATCAGAAACTTCCGCATCTCACTATTCGTAATCGTTATAGATGACTGGGGAGTTATCTTCTACCGAAGCAACTGCGACCGAGTTCATAATAAACTATCGTTTTAGTTAAGATAACTCTTACTTTCTTTTCAATTTCTAAAAACAAGTGTAATTAGTGACAGAATCAAAATTGTTTCCAGACAATTACCTGCTTAATATCTTAATCATAGACTAAGCTCGTAATATTTTTTGTTTTCCTTTTAGATTTCAATACGCTTCAATCGTGACATTATTAGCTCTACGATATGCCATCCAAAAAACCACGTACGCACATATCTTTCTTCTAAACGTTTGATCACTTACGCAATCTATACTTGGATTATTTCCTCACTCACATGTACTCCTTTACATAAATACCGATTGCCTTCGATGTGTATAAGTGATAAACCTAACAAGAGCTGGGATCCCTTCGCATACCTATACTACGATGAAATCACGATTAGAAGGAACTAGATCAAATATTAGTCGATAAACTATACCATCGAAAAACATACGAGCTTATATTTTCATTGAATTCGAAATCAGTATACATTGCTTTATGTAAAAAGTTATCAGTTACCTCATGACATCATACACAGACAGGTTCAACATCATACATAATTAGGAGAATCAAAAATCATTAACAATTTCATTTAAATGGTTATTCTATGTGTTTTTATTGAAAAGCTCACATCGATTGGATTGTTCTGAATTGTTAAATTATTTTCTATATTCTTGTCTTTATCTAACAAGTCAATTTTTACTAAATTGTACATGACTGGATGAGCTAGTCTTTTTTGAATGATGAATTTATCGTCATTTGTATGATGTAACATCGGTGTTACAATGTTTTTAATATTATTTTAATATCATGATTTGATCGTTAAATATAGCATTTATACAAATAGAAGCTTTGAAAAACATGCACAAATGTATTCATCTCATTTATTCTTTCATAGAATAATTTGCAATTTGATATTTTCATTGCCGCTTTTCTTTTCTTTGTTTTTAGCTATCATAAAGTGTTCTAATAAATGTTCTATCAAAGCTGAAATTTGGTGCAAGAACTGCAACAATAGTTATTGTTTGAAATGTAGTAATACTGTTCATGCAAAACCGGCTTTGCAGACACATGAAAGAATGTTCATTGATCAAAAACATTGGGAACCGATGCGATGCAAAATACATTCAGATGAAAAAGAGAAGTATTGGTGTTACAAATGTAAGAGAAAAATCTGCTACAACTGCCAATTGACTGATCACCATGACCATAGCATTGTAAACATTATTGACATTGTGAAAGATGTAGAAGAAAAGGTCAGCACTTGTTAATGTCTCTATTTATTTCATAAAGCAGTTGTCGATAAAATTTAGTTGAAGGGTGACCTTAACAGCGTACAATCATTGATTGAGGAAGCTTTAAATAATACGTATCAAATGATAGTTTTGATTGAATACATTAATAAAGACAAAATCACTGAAGTGTTTGCATCTATCCGTGCAATTATCGATGAGCACGAGAAGATACTACAAGAAAAGATTGACAAAATCGACAGAAATAACAAAAAATTGACTGAAGGCTATCAAAATCAATTGTTGCTCAAAAAGAAGAAGCTAGATCATCATAGAGAAGAATTTGACTACATTATTTCGACGAAGGATCATGTAAAGCTACTGAAAGCAAATGAAACATTAGCCAACAGCATCAAAAAAACTGCTCAAGATTTGGAAAAATTGGAACCGCCTGTCATATCACCCAAGCATAATATTGACGGCATTGATGGCCTAGAAAAAGCTGTTGATGATGCCCTCAAACGTGTGACTAGTGTACAGAAACAGGGTAAATTGTTTATTAGTGTCCACATATGTTTAACATAGGCAACAACATCTAGAATTCTTTATAAGGAGAACCGATGTAAAGGTAGAAGAGGGTAGTTACTGTAACCTGCAAACGATCGGATGATGAATAACGAAACATTGATAGATCTCATTTCCTTTTCTTACTTTTTTTGCAATAAAAACAAAGTTAAAGGAAAAACCAAGAAAGTCATAAGACAGTAATGAACAAAGTTTGTATTCTACAACATAGATCTCGAATATTTTAATCGTGCCCCATGTTGAAATAACAGATTCGAATCATTGTTGAAAATTTTCACTATTGCATTCTTTACATATTCGACGATAATAGTCTGTTTGCAGTTATAAATTCATCTCATTTAAGTCGAAATACAGAATATAAAAAGTACCAATTGATTATGTATCGACTTCAGTGGAACCAAATTGCAGCAAAGATGAATGAAATAAAAAAGTGTATGCACTGCAGAGATAAAGAATTATTCATTTCAATAGAAACTGTCAGTTTCTCAAGAATACCTGTTAAATTTGAATTCACTTTAGTCAATGTTGACATCGATTCATAGACATAATAGTTAACGGTATCCAACAAAAATGAGTTATTGAAAAGATGGAAAATAATTAAAAACTGGAATGTAATTTTACATATATATTGAAATCCATAGTTCCACTAGGCATTGTGCTAGTCTCTTCTTAAAAGTTTTTTCGTTTCATGTCACTATTGACTATACTTCATCTAACAGTTTTTTTTTGAATAATAAATAAATACACGGTTTTGACTGCTATAGACAAATTTCAAAAAGCATTATTGAAAGCTAAGATTTTTAGCTACAATACAAAAGTTTAGTTTGTTTTTCTCTTTTCACAAATACTCATGAATGTGATGTGACACGATTGATATCGTTTTTATAAAGAAATAACAAAATAAAATTCCGTATAAAGACACAGATTTGAATGATTCAATAACTTGAAATAATTAAAAAACAAAATTCTATGTCATATTTTTTTTGAAAAAAGAGCACAATCTAAATTTTATATTTCGACTAAAGCTTTAAGCTTTTAAAATGCTTTTAAACTTTGTCTATAGAAATCAAACATCTTTGTATTTATCTATTATTCTAAAAAAAAAAGTTTTTTTTTAATCAAAATCTTCCAATTTTGATGAAGAAACAAAACTAATACAGAATAATATGTAAGTCTGTAATAAAGCCATTCAATCCAGAGATTTTTAAGAACTTGTTCAAAATTGATTTTTATGCAAGATTTTAAAGAAGAAAAACGACATTTTAATGCTCATATACATTTGTATCATGAAGTTACGCAGTCAAAGTCAACATTCTATGTAGAAAAAAAATAGTCAAAAAATCATTATAAAGTACTGAAGTTTGTTTTCTATAACTGAGAGCATATAAAACATTATAAATTTATCCCATATTTCATGAGAAGATAATATAAGACTCTGCATCTTATCTCAATAATATCAACGTGTGTCGAACACCATATGCTGCTATAGTTTTAGAACATATACTTGGAATTGTTGAGTTTCACTAATACTTTGTCTTTTTTCTAGATTTAGCTTATAGAATATATCACAATAAGACACTTTTATCAGTTTGATGCAAAGCTAAAATCATCAAGGATCTTGATGAAATTATTTTTGACTAAGTGTATCTTCATGAAACATGCTCATATTTTTTTAAAACTCATATTGGATATATTTGAGAAGAAGAAATATCATCGATAAACAAAGATAGCGCTGAGAACTGTTGGCAAAAAGTCAAAATTTTTGTTGCGTACTATAGTATTGGCAAAACCTTTTAAAAGATGCTATGAATTTCGCAAGTCAAAATATCATCATTGCTGAATATTTCGTCTTGGAAAGATTTGAGTATCCTATAGTATTGTAGTTCTCATTGAACTACCAGAAGAAAATCTTCTCAGCATTTGTTAGCTTCATACTTAATGAAAAGTTCATCGGACTATAATAATTTAGTTATCTGATGGAACACAGAAAGTTGAGTGTAAGTGCACGAGTAACAGATGAATATGTTGAATTGCTGATATGGGATTGATATAATATTAATACTTCAAATTTTTATAAATTTTTATTTGTTTCTAGAATACTCTGTAAAAAAGTCAGCATCAGCATCAACTGCATCAAAAACTGACGCTCGACTGGTAAATTAAATTAATATATGATTTTTAACTCTGAATGAACCTTTCTTATTTTTAGCATGTTAATCAAGTAAAATTTCACAATTATCCTTCAACTGTTTTACAACATGTAGTTATGCCTGCAAGCAATCTACAAATCAACGTTCGTCTTAAAAAAGAAACATATATTTAAAAAAAAAAGCAAATTTTTCTAAATATAGAATCTTTCATCTATTCCTCTTTTTCGACCACTGAATAAAAATATAAACAATTATCCATGTATATTTTCAACAAATGGATATTCGCAAGCATATCCACTAGATAACAGTAATTCCCCATCGGAATCAACTGTTTCTTCAAGTAAACCTCTTTCTAGTAAATTTCGTATTCATGATATGTAAATAAATTTCTTTTTGTACAATTTTATTAGCTGATCCAATATCGACAAGTTCTGCAACAGCACAGATCCCACCACTAATGTTTGTGAAAGTATCACTATTCCAACAACAATCATATGAGAATCCTACTTTACAAAAAGCAACACAACATACACCAGTGAAGGTTTTAGGAGATTTTACAAAGAAAAAACTTTCTTCTCTTGCTATTGTAGATTGATGACTTTTCTGCATCAACATCTCAGCCTTTAACTGCACAGAATATGAAACAATCGAATTCATGTGAATCAACAATATCAACAGTATCAACGCAAAAACGGCAAAGAAAGTCATTAGTTATTATTGACCCAGTATCAAATAAGCCAATTGAAATTCCTACACAATCAACAAATCTATCAACAATAGAATTATCATCGTCTACAAACATAGAAAATGAAAGATATTCAACGAAACCAACGACTATCAACTCAGTTGTATCTCATATAAAATTGACAGTTGATAACAGTGACAGATCAATTCAAGCTGATTGTTGATCAGAAATGTATAGCGAGCTGACTAATTCGTCCAAGACTCAAACAGATGAGGTATACTTGAAATTTTATTTTCTTCATCATAACAACATCATTAACTTTGCATTGATTCATAAATGAAAAGGAGAGATAACATAAATTTCTCAATTCTTTGATCAGCTAGTTTTATCAGAACATGTACCATGAAAGTTTCTACTAAAGCTTAATACTTCTAGAATACAGCTAGAAAAGAATGTTTGACAAAGGAGCAGATTGCAATCAATAGAGATCAATTTAATCTACTCAAAAATATTTTCATTTTCGTTCTAGTTATCTCAAAAACTCTGAATTTTTTCAGAGAAAATAGTTTAGAAAGTTTGTCTGTTTCTAAGTGTTGCTTATTTTCTCTATTTTTTATTTAATTAGTCTATGGATTCGATATCTGTAATGAATGAAGATATTAGTTCAAATCCGTTAGAATCTCAATCAGCATCAACAGTAAAGGCAAGAACATCATTAGAATGTGTTACACCACTACCATCAGCAATAATAAATAATGATAAATGTCAACCACAAGCAATGCAACAGTTAAAATATGATTGCAATGAACTTTTATGTATTCGTGATAATTCAGCAACATTTCCATTGCCGAAAAGTCTTTCTAATCTTCCAATTATTATTAATGAAGGCAATCAAAGCAAAATTGATGATAATAATCTAACCCTATGTGATGTTGAGTCAATACTAGATGAACTTACACCAGAAACATTTGGTGCATTGGCAACAAAACTGAGAAAATTAAAATTTGATTGTTATGAAAAATTAAAAGAAATCGTTGAGCTATTTTATTCCAAAGTAAATCATCTTTGTTAATTTTCATGTAATTTTATTAGAAATATTTGCTTTTCTCAGGGTGTTGATGAATCAGGATCTAGCTGTCTATATGCAAGATTATGTAAACAATTTAACAGAGTAAACTATGCATATTACGTACTTATATAATTAAATTAAAATAATTTTTTTTCTAGAGAACAGTTGCTGTTTCAAATGCACGCTGTCGAGAAAGCAGATATGGATTTCGTGGAGTATTAGTAAAACATTGTCAAAAGCAATACGACAATATTTGTAGAGAAGAAATTGAATATGAAAAACAAAAACTTGAAAGTGAAACTGTACTAAATGAAAAAAATGATAGAGACGCGACGAAGAAATTGGAAGAAGACTTTATTAAAATTAAACGAAGAAAGTTAAAACATCTTCTGTATGTATATTTATAAATTATAAGCTAATAGAAAAAATAATGAATATTCTGAATAGAGTTCAGAATAATACCGTCCACGAAGATATAATAACGGACTATTGACCGGTAACCGGTATAAAATACATCTCTGCTTCATAGTATGGTTTAGAAGCATTTATAAGATGTTGCGTTCAGATTCGCGCTTGAGTGAGGTTTATTCATCAAGATCGAGATCAAAATTTTTCAACTCGACGAACTCTAATATATGGACTTGAAATGTCTAGTAATGAAAAGTTTTATTTTAGATTTTAAGGAAGAAGATCATATCAGGCAGCAGACAAAGACAGTTATGCTACCGATGAGTCATATTGTTTTCAATAAAAAAAAAAGCCTAGATTTAAAAACAATTTTTTTTTGTCACTGCTCTGGTTTCAAGAATCATATTTGAGGATAGATTCGCATTCGACCTAAACAAAATGTCAAAAACTCGTGTTTAGATTAATAATGCGATTTTGTTTTTTATTATTTCTTCTCAATCTTAATGAGCAAAAGGTGATTTACTTCGGAGTCAATGCTTTTTGGAAGATGTTGATCTATAATCGTCTTCGATTTACTGGATCTTTTCATTAATGTAAAAATCAATTTGATTAATGATTTTTTTCCCATAAATGAAGATTCTAATGATATAATGTCGAAATTAAAGGTAGTATATCATTAAACGATATTTTTTTCTTTTAAAACAAATGTCTCATCATAGGTCTGATATTATCAGTAAGAAAATTTCTTGCATTCTTATGAAAATCTATCATAGAATTTTTATATTTTGAGTTTAATACGATATAAAATTAAAAAGAAAACCTATTTTTTATTTATTTTAGTTTTATTGGTAAATTATATAGATTTGGTATCATGTGGTCTTCTGTTGTGTTCGAGTATATTGAATATTTACTTCGTGATAAAAATGACGAAGAAAGTCTCGAATATTTACATCATTTGTTACGTACGACTGGTCAAAAACTTGAAGATGAAATGATTCCAACAGTATGAATATTTTCAAAAAGATAATCTCTATTTGACTCCCATCTGTTTTATTTTGTTTTTATTGTTTTAGGTACCAGAAAAATCCCGATTGGAAAAATACTATGGTCAATTGAATACTATTGTTAAAGAACACAAAATATCAGATCATATTTGTCGCATGATTAAAGATCTTATAGAATTAAGACAAGTGAGTGAACTCTGAGATACGATAAGCTACATTTAAGATGAATTGAACACCACTAAATAAGTTTTACTAAGGTACAAAGAAGTTTAAAACAACTGCTGATTATAGGTTTTTTTCTTCTTTACTTGATTATTTTAATGAAATATTGAACAAACTACCGTCTTTCTTTTCAGACCATCTGTAAAATTGACTTTACTATTCGAACATCGTATTAACTAGATTCTCAACAAATTGAATGAAAGTATCAGGCCAATTAATATCGAGTTTTGTAAGCAAAGATGTTCCCGGTGAATAGCGAGCTCCCCTCCAAATCTCGAAAATTCAGCGATTTCACAAGCAAATCTGGTTACATTTTCCTCGTGTTTTTGCTCGAATATTTCCATCGGACACCAATAAATTTGAGCCAGCATTTCTCAATCAGCCTGCTGAGTCGTCGGTCCCTCCCTCAATTTTTCTTAGCTCTGTATCAGAGATGTCCATCGCGGCGCTGCCGCTGCCGCGATGGCGGTGGCGGCAGATTTTTTAAAAATCATCGCGGCAGCGGCGCGGTAGCGGCAGGTTTTTTAAAAGACCATCGCGGCAGCGGCAGGATCTTTTTGGGGAACATTGAAAAACTGCATGAATTTAATAGAATTTCAGGGTTTACAAATGAAACACCCCGAGACTGAATGAATCTGATGGACTAGTACCAATATCTCTGGTCAAATATAGTCGCAGCAGTAAAATTAGAAACACTTTTTTGTAAACCGTCGCGGCACATTTATTTTATAATTCATCGCGGCAACGTTTTTTTTATAAGTCATCGCTGCGCGGTAGCACCGCGGCAACATTTTTTTATAAACCGTCGCGGCGCGGCTGCGGTGCGGCAGCGGCAGATTTTCAGCCACGATGGACATCTCTGCTCTGTATGTGTCTATTTGTGAGACATAGATAGGTGTGCACCAGTGCCAGTAACTGGGTCCGAGTCGGACTGGATACCCAGTCCGACTGGATACTTAGTCATTTGACGTTTATTTCGCTAATCTATCGGTACTTCCCTCTTTTCTAAGGATGTGGGTCTGGAGGTTGGTTTGACGTTGGTATGGGTGTCGTTATTGCCATTCTAACTATTCCCGCATCCAAAGGGTGTGGGTGTGGGTGTGGGGTGTGGGTGTAGGGTGTGGGCCACACCCTACACCCACACCCTAAATTACCTGGATTTTTTAAAGTTTTGACTATCTCCATACGACATTTACTTATACGCCCTGGGATGCCGATTAGGGGAATCTGGCCCAGTGGTTCAGAATCTGCCGCTAAAATGAAAATTTTCGACAGAAGACGAAATTGTCACGAAAACTTTTCCTCGCTATTAAGTGCAATTAAAGATTCTCTTGGAAAATTGTAAATTGTTCCCTGAGAGGAAAAAATAACGGATGTTGCATAATAAATGGTCCCTTTTGGTTTTTTATCTTTGAAGCATTTAACAAATCATTTTACATTTTTGGTTTTTATGCTAGTGAATAGAGAATTTAATTTTCTAGAAACTGTCGACTTTGTTTTTCGAATAGATTTTTTGCATCAGAGAGAAGGTATCGAGATTAACAGCTACTTCATCGTACAAGTCCGAAAATAAAAATGCCAAAAAGTTACAGAAAAGTTTTAGAAACAGATCTACTAGAATTTGAAATATGTTACCATGCTCTACACACTACATTCTGTATCTTTCGGTGTGACTTTCAAAGCGCTAGAACAAATACTTGGGAGAAAATTTTCGAAATGGAAAACATCAAAATACCGAAAGAAAACTGGTTCCAGTCGAATCTGAGCTATTGTTTTCGATTGATTCAAAGTAGCCTAAATGTTTCAACTATTTACGTGAATATATGAACGATTTTGTTCAGAATTCAATTGTGCATCCGATGGTACGGGAGTCAGCATTTTATTGGGCAATTCAGACTTGCGACAAGATAAATTTCCATAATGCATCCAAAAATACCTTGCGGTACCAGTTCGGAATTTCTTTTTCCTAAACAACATGCTCAAAGTCATTGTAAGGTTGTGAGCATGTATAGCGAAAAACTTTGCCATCTTTTAGTGTACAATGCTTTGTTTTGAGTAATGGCCTTGATGAGCACACGCTCATATGAATCCTTTTCTAACCGTAGAAAACTAAGCATTCGCAGTTTGACAGTTCAATAGGATTTAATTTCATAAAGTTTATGCTTGCATGAGAAATCGTTCCGAAAAACAAACTTTGCAGTTTTGTCGAGAATTAAATTCTCTATCCAACAAGAACAGAAGTAAAATTTGAACAACTATGAAATTTCTCAAAGATAGGTAATAAAATGCGATATTTACTATCAGGTACTCATTGCTTTTCAAAAAATACCCCTAAGTACTAATAAATCTCCTAAACTTTCTCCGAACTGTTGTTCACGCACTCAGGTAGATTCTGCACCTCTGATGTAGCCTCCCATCCGAAAATTGAAAAAGTTTGCAACTTTTTGGCAAAATTTCAAACACTTCGTACCTAAGTTTTGATCGTCCTGGTGGATTTTGAGAGAAGCCGGGTTTTATGTAGTACTTGCCACTCTTTTGAAAGAAAGTCAACTAAAACGGCTATTTGCCAAGAAGCAATGTTGTCACTAGGTGACTAGGATTGGAAGAGCACAGAGTGTAGGTGGTTGCAAGCCATCTGGCAACGAGAGAGGGCACCCACTTGCTCCTCCCTCGCCCTCTCCCTCCCACGGTCAACAAAAACTCACACGAAGGTAGTTTCTGCCAAAATTTTTCGACTTTCTACTAAGTTTTAGCCCTCTGCACCCTTGAAAAACATCGGGAACCATGCATACCCACATCCACACGAGTCTCTGTAATTTCGCCAATTGAGAATTTGACCAACAGTATGTTCGCCAATTGGCGAATTACTAGTGGATATTGGCCACTTGGCAAAAATACAATTGGCGAAAACAGGAATTGGCATTAAGATTTTACCCCCCATCCACACCCACATCTGCACCAATACTCACACCCACACGCACATCCACATCCGTACCCACATCCACACCCAACCACACCCACACCTACACCCATACCCACGCCCACACCCGCACGCACACCCGCATCCGTACCCACATCCACACTCAACCACACCCACATCCACACCCATACCCACATTCACACCCGCACGCACACCTACACCCACACCCACACCCACACGCACACCCGCATCCGTACCCACACCCACACCTAGCCACACCCACACGTAGCCACACCCACACGTACACCCACACCCACACCTACACCCGCACCCACACACACGTCCACACCCACATCTGCACCAACACTCACACCCACACCCACACCGGGGTGCTTCTGAGTATGAGTTCGTGCATGGCTTAAATCGACCAACTTCGCGCTACTATCCCTTTTTGTCGCGTCACCTTTTTCGTTTCTCAACTTCACGTCTTTCTCCAGAAAGTCATCTCGATGAGTTCCATGCGTAGTCATTCTTCAAGATACCATGCCATTTTATCTCCCTCTTCATTGTGTGACACTTTGAGTGGAATACAGACCTCTGTTTTGACGCAAACATTTTTAGAAGCCGATAAGGTTTTGCTTATCCAGTTGCAAGCACTTGCAACTGGATAAGCAAAACCTTATCACCCGCCAAAAACTTCCGCTTTCAAATGCTTGCGCAACGAAGTTTAAGCGCGTACAAGGCGCATAAAATGTGCGCTTGACAGCACTTTTAAGCGGAAAATCCAAGTTGATTTAAGCTAGCTTATTTGCTTAAATTTTTAAATGGATGGTGGATTGATTGCATTGATTTGACGTCATTATATGGCTAAAGTAAACGGTGTTCGTGTAATATATGCGTATCTTTCGGCGAAAACTGGATATTCGTTCGTTCTCTGCTCGATACACATACAAGGCATTTTGGTGTAATAATCAGGCTCTCATCTTTCATTCAATGTCACTGAATAAACTTTCTGTGTATAGTAAACGGAAGTGATCAAAAGCAAATATTGTTCGATAGGTGACATATATAAAGGCAACTTATTTTCTACAGGAATAAACTGAATCCCGTCATCTTCTGCTCACAAGGTAAGATTGACTTTCGATAGCACGACGTCTACAAGTTAGAAACATGCCGCTAGCAGTTATATGATAAATAATGCCACTCTCGGTATTCCACGAATATTTATCTTCGACACGTTTCACCTTTTGCTCTCGATTTCTTGCTGAAAAAGATACTGAATTTCATTCTGTACAAAATGATATACAAAGTTTTAGTCTAGCATAAGGCTGAAAAAGTATACTGTGAACATAATAAAATCCAAAAACGGCAGGCTGTATTCGTTTTAAGACTTTTAGCAGACAAATTTCGAGTTATAGAAGAACTAAATACGCCTTTTTTTGTAGCCATTCAAAACTCTATTGAATAGCGGCATTTTCACTTTGTTTCCTTAACAACAGCGGGAAGAACAGATTTTCATTTCCAGCTTTCGAGGTAAAATGGCCTTCGTTCAGAGCACTTTTGGGTCACTTCGTGAAACTCATGCGATCCGGTGATAAATCTAGTTCCACTCGTCAACATGTTTTATCTTGTACATATCTAGCTCTTCTATAATATCTGAGAACCAGAATGTGTCTACATTTTAGTGAGTAAGAGAAATATATAGTATTTTGCAATCGGCCCAGTTGCATAAGAGGGAAATCTGGGTTGTTGTAGTATCGCCTTATTCAGAAAACTCTTTACAATGCATCACAAAGAAAAATATACTTCAAAACATAGAGAAATGTAATAAACGAGGTTAGGCACCTCTCAATCTCGGTGAAGAAATAGAATTTCGCTTTTGAAAAGCGTAAAAAAGGCTGCGTTTTTGGATTTCAATAGTGTTCGCTCGGAATACTGCTTGTATTGTTTGTGAAGAATTGAACGAAAATCCTTTAAAAAACAAAGGATTATATATACTAAAAATGAGAAACCTTTATGAAAACCTAAGTGTGCCTGTCATGACGAGACACTCGTTCTATGCTTTAGACTACTATCAGCCCATAAACCATCGCATCCATGGGTAATTCGTGTATGGCACCATTTGACTACAGCAACTGCAATCCTGGTCTCGAGATAATTGGCCAGAAACCTGAAACTGTGCCAATTGTCACAATCCCTATCGGTCGCCGCTCGATTGCCGAAAACATGATCAATACAGGTGCAACTCTCTTTCCTGAACATTATATAATTCTACTCAGTTGCCTTTTGATCATGGTTGGATATCTGACGCGATTCAAATAAGACTTCAAACAAGACACCATCAAAAACCAAGGACCATAAGTGTTCCTTAAATTTTTTTAAGCTGTTTTCTTGTATTTGCCACTGCTAATTTTTTCGTCCCCATATTTTTCTACAATTAATCAAGAACACCCAACATAGCTTTTTTCGAACCAGCAATGAGGAATACTAGAGAACTAATAATAACACCCTGTGAATGGTGGTATATCTTTTGTTTCTATCAATTTATACCCTTAGAATTTGATTCCCACTGTCAAAATCACTTGCAGGTGCGGGTGCGAGTGTTGGTGTCGATGTGGGTATGGGTATGGGTGTGGGTGGGTGTGGGTGGGTGTGGGTGGGTGTGGATGTAGGGTATGAGTGTGGGTGTGAGTATGGGTGGGTATGGGTGTGGGCATGGATGTGGGTGTGGATCTTCATTATCCTTATCCACACCCACACCCGAACCCACACCCTCAAAGTTTAAATAAGAAAAAGAAATGAATTTCATGTAGGTGATCAATGGTTGATCCTTTACTTATTTGTTTTTAATTTATGCTATAATTGCGATCCGAAGATCCTGTCAGTAGAATTTCAAAGAAAATATAGAGAGATAATTAAAGATAATTGTTATATCACGCGTATGAGAGAGATACAATAACGGTAACAGCAGCTTCGCGTCACCACACAATTTAGTAGTCAGAAGAAGAAACACTAGACACAGAGGGCAACAAAGAAATGACACAGATGTTATTGGTAATATGATCAAAGGAAGAATTGTATGAACAGTTCGTATAAAAAAACACAAGAAAAGGAAGAACAAAGTAGGTAGGAGCAAGGAGAAAAAAAGAAAATAAAAGAACAATGAACAACAGAGAAAGAGAGACACAAAGAGAAAAGAAACATTAATAAGATATCACTCGTTTAAGAATGTTTCCAGGAAATTCTGCAGGAGAAGAACCTCTTCAATGTAATTGGAGGGAACGGAGGAACTTGAGGGGACAGAAGAAATCCAAGTGATAGCTCTTTCGATTATTTATTGATGAGGGATGAATCTTTTGGATCTGCTGATACAAGAGATCGAAAACTCTCCTTGCAACCAGCTTTTCCTAAATTCGTTCAGGTTGGCTTTTTCAATCAGTAGTTCACCATCAGTAGAGTCGGATAAGGCTACCAAAATACTTGTTCCAGTAGGAGACACACCTGTCTTCTAGAGATTTTTCATCCAGTGCGTACGCAAAAAATTTTCATTCCAATGTAGTCCGGACAAAACGCGACGAAGACAAGTATAGTAGAAGTGTGAGAGGTCGTTTCTTTGCTTCTCAGAGAACAGTGGGAAAAGGGGGTAGATCCATGTAAATAAGGGAAGAACAAAGGACGCGAACGAGGTTCGTCTTAATTGTGGAGATGAAGAACCAAATGATTTAAAGGACTTTATTAAAGATATGCGCTGCCTAACTTTAATCATCGTTTTTTTTTATCATTCTTCCCCAGCCTAACTTCCCATGTAAATATTTTTTGCCTCAAAACGCGTCTGAAACGCGTTTCATTTGCGTGCGAAACGCTAAGAGTGAACGCGTTTGAACGCGTCCCCAGTGAAACAAACGAAGCGTTTAAACGCGATTTATTTTAGAAACGCGTGTGAATGCGCTTCTAGCTTGACTTGCGTTCAAACGCATTTTTAGCGAAAACGCGTCCCAGATGAAACATTTAATGCGTCTGGACGCGTTTCATAAAAAAACTAAAAATTTTGAAAAAAAATATGATAATCCATTTCAGATTCGAACTGAGTTGCCGCCATCAATATTTTTTAATGGTCTTAGCCTTCCCTGGCAAATGGATTAGATTTTACCTTAAGCGACGACGATCAGATTTGAACAGATGAACCAGTGATTAGAAGTCGTTCATACATACCGCTGAGTTATACTAACTCGAAATCTTGTCTTACTCAAAATAAAATATATTTGAAGACGAATTTCATCGGTTAAATACTTTATTTTAACAAGATGTATTTTTTTCGAATTCAAGAGTCTTAACACGTAAGATGACTTTTCAGTTATTTTTTTAAATAAGTTTTTTATTTTTTTAATAAAATAACATCTTTTTTTTATCATCTACTACACATAAAAAATATTACGATCTTTTTTATTGTACTGGCAATATGATAAATAATTTTATCGAAAAATTTAATGAATAGATAATTATTGGCAAGCAATTTAGTAGAAATATATGATGAAAAGTTACTAATAATATTATTTAAATAGTAGTATTTAACAATATTCTGAAAGGGCATTGCATAGCTGGAAACTATTACAATATTATCTAGCTATTTTTTTTTACAAACTTTAGAGAAATATGGACTGTTCACCCTATGTTTAATTGAATTTTGTCTATTTTAACGTCATCTCGACATTCTTTATTAGAAGTCTAATGAAGTTTAGATGAATAAAATACATGTAAGCTGATAATTTTGATTATGCAGTTAACTCTTCTAGAGCAGCAATTTTTGGGTAAAATCGCGTCCGATACACAAAAAATAAACACTTTCAAAGGCACTCGAAAATATGATTGCGTCCTAACGCGAGCGAAAAACATATTTAAGACACGTTTGAACGCAGTTCGTAAACAAAATTTTTTTAAACGCAGTAAATTTTTTTCAGAAAAGTGTCGAAACGCGGTTCATTTTTTTCTGATTGCGTTTAAACGCCTTGTATAGAAAACCTGCGTCCAGACGCGTTTCAAATTTTTTTCTAACTGCGTCTCAACGCTTCTCATATTACACCACGTTTGAACGCGTTCAGTCAAACTCTTATTAAACACGTACAAACGCAATTTCAATATGAAACGCGTTGAGACGTGGTTCATAGTTTTTTTACAATTGCGTTTCAACACGTTGCATACAAAAACTGCGTTCAGACGCGTTTCAAAAGTTTTCTAACTGCGTCTCAACGCGTTTCATATTAAAAATGCATTTGAATGCGTTGTGAACCCGTTTTTAATTGCGTCTAGACGCGTTTTGTTGTGAAACCGCGTTTCAACGCATCGATCTTGCGTTTCGTGATTACATGGGTTAGGAGTGATCCAGTACCCCAGGTACTTAAACTCATCCACCCATTTAATTTTTTCCTCTTTTTCATGATTGAGCAGGATGTCGAATTTAGGTGACCCAATAGCACGAGCACTAAACAAGGCCACCGTTTTTGAAAAGTTGATCGGTTGCACCGATAGACAGGAGTAAAATTCTAGGTGAGCAAGGAACAGTTTGATTCTTTTTTCAAGATCAAGACATTGATCCGTGTATTTTATTCCTAGTCGTCCTGAGATAACAGCTACTAAATCGTCTGTGAAGAAATGACTCGAGCACCAGGAGAGGAATTGACCCATATCACAGTTGTAGGTTATGAATAGCGTAGGAGTTAAAACACTACCTTGAAGACCTCCTTTCTCAATCGAGAAGCAACGCGAACGTTTTTCTTTAATTTTGATGAAGCACCTTCTGTGAAGAAGCCTAGCTTCAATCCATTTTATGTACGAAGGGGGAATACCTAATTTACGTAATTTCTCTAAGCATCCGAAAAACCACAACTGATCAAAAGCAGAACGAAAATCTACAAAAATAGTACACACCGGTGCACTGTTTGACATCAGACTATATACATCCTCTAAGAAAAGTAATAGGCGTGTTTGTAATCGAAATTTATCTCTGAATCCTGACTGATTGTCAGGTAAGATACCTCTTCTAGAAAGCACATCGTGAAAACGTGTTAGAAACAGTTTCTCTCCTACTTTTTGGAAAGAATCTAGGAGAGAGATAGGACCGGTTAAGGCTGGGACACATATAGATTCTTTTTTGGCTAGTAAGATGATTCGGGTATCTTTCCAAGCATTTGGTATAATAGCCTTTTGGAAAGAGAGATTATAGAGTTGTAGAAGTAGAGCCCAATGGTTGGAATCAAGAAAATTAAACATGAAATTTGATATGCCATGAGCATCTAGAGACTTTTTTGCGTATTGTAAGAACCGTGGAGGATAATTCTTCTTCTGTTACCGCAGGAATAGTTTCATCATTATTTTCGAATTCTACCGGTGGAGAGTCGGTATATGGATGAGGTCTTATAATATCTGGTTCCTCAAAAAAGCTTTCGTAATAGTCCGCAGCAAGCTCACACATTTCCTTTGGATCCTTGATGATATGACCCGATGTTGCAACAAGTGCATGAAGTGTGGAGGTTGATGGTTTAAGAAAACGCTTACATTTGGACCAAAAACAGCTAGCCATGGGTGAAGAGGTATTACGGAGACGTAAGATTGAGGAAAGTTGAGAAGAAAGAAAGAATCTTAGCTCATTGTTTGCGATTTTTCTTAGGTACTGAACTTCTTTCTTTAATTCTACATTTTTTGTTCTCAATTGGCGAAATGATAGTGCTCTTACATAGGACATAAACGATCTTAGCTCGACAGAAAGTGCTATGCGATATTTTCCGAGAGGAAAAGTAACTGTGCAGCGGGCTGTTAGGAGATGTAGGAACCTTATATAAGCATTATACGTATTGTCTATCTTCTCTAAATTCCATTTTTCTTCCCAGAAAGAAAATGTGTATTCAGAAAAAAGTGAGAAAACATTCCAGTGAACACTTTTCCTGTACCGTTTAGAGTCATCATCGTGGGAATGATTGATAAAATAGGTAGATGATCACTAGTTGTGTTACTAGTAGATGTTTGAATATCTAGGCTCGTACCCCACGCAAAGGCATAATCAATCACTCTATTAGAGCGTAAAGAAGTTGGTGTATCAGGTGCATATGGGGCTAAAAAGTTTTTATCAGCCCAACTAAGCAGTGTTTCAGATTTACTATTATCTTGTCTTAGATCAACATTGAAATCACCAAAAACAACACATTTTTTATTCACAAAAGGAGAGGGTGTGGGTGTGG
Organism: Rotaria sp. Silwood1; assembly: GCA_905250075.1. Taxonomy (NCBI): domain Eukaryota; kingdom Metazoa; phylum Rotifera; class Eurotatoria; order Philodinida; family Philodinidae; genus Rotaria; species Rotaria sp. Silwood1. The sequence continues at coordinate 132,782 of CAJNOP010000156.1, read as the reverse complement.
GTGTGGATGTGGGTGTGGGGTGTGGGTGTGGGTGTGGGTGTGGGTGTGAGTGTGAGTGTGGATGTGGGGTGTGGGTGTCGGTGGGTGTGGGTGTGG
>CAJNOP010000156.1:35548-115469 GCA_905250075.1 Rotaria sp. Silwood1 | reverse complement strand
AAAGTGAGCGTCATCAATTGTTCACTCACCATCGCCTATCCTCAAGATATCTTTGACATATACTTACACTAATGTATGTAAAAGGCAACAAATGTTTCTTTATTGGGTGTGTGAGGGGGTGAGTGTGGCTAGAGTGACTGTGGATCACGGTGTAGGATATGGGTGTGCGTGTGAATGTTTTTCTCACCATACCCACACACTCGCACTAGATTTGTCGAAATAACCTGGTATTATCTCGTCTTCGATTAACTGCTCGTTTATGCCAACTGCTAATGTTGTGTGATGAAGCACACTAGCAATTTTTGCTGACTTGAACTTTTGCTTTTCCCAACACTAACCAGAGAATTTCACCAATGTCATAGACTTCTCCTATTGTGAAGTGTATAATTATCAAATATTTCATTGATAATCTATCAAAATAAAAATAGAATTACTTAAGAGATATTATAATGATCATAGACACAATATTATCTTATTTCGCTTGTTCTTATTTCTTATTTTTTTCTCTCTGCCTTTTTTGATGATCCCGTCTGTTCTCTTTCTGTTTGATGAGTATCATTGATACAACGCGTTGAATCGTCACAAAATAAAAAAAGAAATCAAATTATTTGCATGGTATCGTCTGATACGAGTAGATAATACGGTCTTTTTCATCCGTACTCTCTCGATTATCGATGCCGTCAATCTTATTGAAACGATGAATGATATATAACACAGACAAAATTTGGATCATCAATATTAAGTGGAATAAAGAGTTTGGATGCCGAAAATATAAACAGGGCCATCAATTCATCTTCATTTCAATTACTTCGAGTTGAAGAAAAAATGTTCGATGGATGAGAAAAGACGACAGCTATATTTAGTATCGGATTCTTGATCGTAACATTTCTACCTTTTGTCTGCCGTTTGACTATGGCAGATGTATTATAAAGACTGCACATAATTGAACTATCATAGGAACACCCCGGTTCACTTGTATAATTCGAAAGATTGCAGCAAGATAACGGCTTTATCCCAAATACGGAAAAAAACTAGGATGAATATTCTTCAATTCGCTAAAACACAACTCTACAGTAGCAAAAGAATTTATTCAGAAGTTTTGAGGCTTGATTCAAGAGAGACATGTCATAACATCTATATAGAAACTCTTGCAATAAAGAAATTGCTTTTACCAAACACATTCGCAATCTAGACTTTCATGGTATCATCATTGGTTATTTCGTTTTTCATACACCATTATTCGAATTTAACATAGATAAGATACAATTCAGTAAGATCACAATTAGCTAAAGTCGATCTGACAGTCATAGCAAACTACCAGAAGGGTATCAACAATGTCGAAGAGAGCTGTATGATTTCTATTCTTCATTATTTTAATTCTTATGACATATTAAGAAAAAAAAGAAACTAGAATAGATTGACGTCATCAACTTATTCCAAGATTTGTTGAGCTCTAATGCCATTAGAAAATCTACATTAACGATTACTGAGTATATAAATATTTAACTTGAATTTCTTTTATCAGGCATTCTCGTTGTTTACTTATGCATTGTTAGCTTGTCACAATTAATCAGTTCTTTGACGAAGTGAGATTGAGTCGGTATTCTTTTCTAATGGAATCGCCTAAGAATGCGTCAAATCAGAAGTAGTTCTTTTAAAGCTCAGGAAAAAAAATACTCATCGAGCTATATGCCAGTACTTGTTTTTTTTCAATATGAATGAATAAAATCGATACATATGTCGAAAACACTTCCATATATCTGCGTATAATTTTATTCGAATGGATTCAAAGAGCTCTTTTCCGACAAAAATTAGGGATATAATACGACAGAATTATTTCTATGGGATCCGAATATCTACATGAAGGAATTCAGAAATTTTTTTACGCTTGAAAAATCCACCGAGGCAGTAGTTTTCCTTACAACAACATACTTTGCTTACATGTCTTGAATGAGAGTTGTATTTATCTATGTCATTTTTGATCACTGGGAAGAGGAGGAATAGCTTGAAAACATTATTATTTCCTTTGATGCGGTAAGTTTCCTAATATCACCATCCAAACATCAATTGTTATGGAAATAATGATATCCACCTTTTCATAGCTTATAGAATTAATCCACCTATCCGTCTATGCTTCTAGTTTGAAGAATAATTGATACCTAGAAAATTCAACTGTCGGAGTACTTGAAAACATAGATGATGAATTCAAATAGAAGAGTAATGATCTAATCATCATGAATGTACCATCGCATATCAAAGTATTTCGACGTGATTTGATTTATTGTAAGATAAGTATGCGTATTAACTATGCTCTATTTTTGCTCACAGTTATGTGCAAGAAAAAGATAAAAGTTGTGTTTATTTAGTTTTTCAGTATAGAACGAGAGATAGATTACTTAAACGGCTGACTGCTCTCTGCTATATGTTTATTTGCAACGACATGTATTCCTTTTCATTTGCTTTAAATAGAAGAATAGATGAATATCATGGCCGTAAATGTGAATCTGATATTTGACAAGATTAGCATGAGATTGTCTTCAATTCGAATTAATCAAGAACTTCTAATCAACACATTTCTGAAAAAGTTTTTAATATTTCATATTTTTTTCAGATAAGCGATTAATCAATAAACGACTACAACCAACTAACATCATCATCAGAAATTATTTTCTTGTATTCAAAACAAGTGTTGACTATTATCATTATGAGTGCAACAAATACAAGTAATACCATTATTGATCCTACTTTATTATTGACTCCATATCAACTTAATATTTATCTTGGTTTATTCATATTTGTCACGGGTAATATCAGCTGGATTGGCAATATCACCGTTTTTAGTTCTCGAAATTTTCGTAGTCGAGCTTGTTCAGTATATCTAATTGCGGAATCATGTTTCAATTTTCTCTATTTTGATTATGTCTTAGTTACACGTATAATTCAAAAAGGTTTTCGACTTCCGATTATCAATCGTTATGATGTCGTTTGCAAAATACGTCAATTTCTTTCTCAATATACACATCAAGTGGCATTTACACTGTTTACTTTGGCCACTATTGATCGATTTTTATCAACGCATCGTTCTAATGGTATGTTTTAGGAATCTACAGAAAATAATATATTGAAATGCGTTCTGCAAGGTCACTATGACACTATCGATATGTATTAAGTAGTTGAATATCTAATTCAATGCTTCCATGATCGGACTCGTTAAATGTTTGTTGTTAATGTATATATAGTATTAGAAATGACTTCCCAACAAGGGGGAAAAAGCGAGACTTCTGTACTCCGGAGTACAGGTGGAGTCCAGTTGGAGTACAGTTGGAGTACAACTGGAGTACAGCTGGAGTACAGTGGAGTCTACCTGGAGTACAAGAAGTACGTACTCACTAGACTCCACTGTACTCCAACTGTACTCCACCCGTACTCCAGCTGTACTCCAACTTTGAAGTCTCGCTTTTCCCCCTTGCTTCCCAATAACGTAGGCTATAACGAGAATGAATTGCATATAATCACAGCTCTGATAAGATCGATTATTTTTGTGAAACATAATTGCTCATAGTGATCTCTTGCTTTTAGCTTATCGAAACTGGAGCAATCGGGTGTCTTTGGCTTATAAGATAGTACCCAGTGTCATTGTGTTCTGGTTTTTACTTGTTGGTCACCGTTTATTCCTCTACAGCAATATAAGTGGTGTTTGTGCTGCTCATCCAGGTTTCTACGAAAAACTCGATATTTACTTTGAAGCCATCATGTCTGGCGTTTGTCCACCGGTTGTTTTGTTGATACTTGGCTGTGCACTACTAAGAAATGTTAGACAAGTCGTTCATCGACGCATCCAGCCGACAGGTATTGTCTCACAAGCACTCGCTGTTAGTCCATATTATATTCAACAAATCGATGCACAATTAACAAATATGCTTTTATTACAATCTTTTGTTGCGATACCTTCGTTTTTTCCCTATGGAGCTCAGAATCTTTACTCGAATATTACTGAAGATTGGTACAAATCACCATTAAGATTAGCTTGGGAAACTGTTTTTATTGAATTGATACGTCTTTTCTCTTATTTATTCTATAGCACTAGTTTTTATGTCTCATTCTACTCAAGTCGTAACTTTCGTAAAGCAGTTTTACAAGTACTTCGAATAGAACGATTTCAAATGTCTACTGATTCAGCAAATACACGTGCTCAAATGATTTCAGCCAATGTTGGACGCAAAAATGAACATAAACCAGCATAGAAATTCCTATGCATACATCTTGACTCATCAATTAGAATAAACTTTGTATATATTCGAGTTATTGTTGTCCGTACCATTCGTAAGAATCAATAAATTGTTTCTTGACAGGAGATTCTATGCAATCTATCAAAATTGAAACACAGGATAGTGAAAACCATGAAAACTATTTAGATTTTTTATGGAATGCCTTTTTTCCATGACGTCAAAAACAGCGTCATGTAATTCCATAGGAATGACTCATAAAGAAGTATGCAGGCTAATAAAAGATTCACCAAACAACTATCTATATAAGAAACATGACAAAAATAAGTAGAAGTAGGAAAAAGATAAAGACTGTCTGTATAAAAACAATCGATCTATGCAGACAGTTTAACGGCATCAGATTGTCAAGATTTATTCATAACCGCTTCACACGACTTCCGAACATCCTTACATCTATATGAACGAAGTATTGATTTTTAAGTTTCTTGTTTGTTTGCTCTGCAAGAAACCATTTTGTCGAGCAGGTCAGAACCGGCGATAAGCATCAAGCTTGTCGAATATGTTTGATGGTCTATTTATCACCTCTATTCGTAGCATAAATTCCTATAGATGAATTTACAGAGAGAGCCGAAAGTCTAGAGTCCTTATGAAAAAAAAAACTGCGTTTTCTTCCTTACTATAATATTTTAAAAAGGCTCAACGTCTGACATCTAACACCTTGCGACTAGATAAATATTATATCAGATGTTCATGTCTCTAGTTTCATTTATAGAGAAAATACATACGCTCGTATTATAGAGAAGCTATTTTTTTGCATGTCCTAACAAAATAGTAAAACTTTATTCTGTAAGTTGTTGTATATTGAAGATATTGATACCTACTATAACTAATGCCATTGGAAAAAAATGTCGCAAGATTATATGTCAATGGAAAAATGTCAAGATCGGAAAATAGTGATGAATATATATTGAAAAAAGGTTGATAGACATTTCAATAAGCTTTGGCACAGCCAATTAAAATTGAATATATTCACCTAGTTTCTTGCTTCACAATTGGTGTCGACTCGTAGTCATTACGTTCAAGGACCTCTGTAACGAGTAATGATGCATAAAAATATGTGAATGTGAATGAATGTGGAGTACTGGTGTAAATGTCGATTTTGTTTCACATCCACACTCTAATTAATTTCTAAATCATTACTCAAGCAAACAAAGACTTTCCAAATAGGTATGAAATAAAAGGCTTGTCATTGTACTCCTATTCTTTCATGTTCTCGTGCACAAGTAATAAGAAAATACCTTAGAATGGTTAACACTTTTCGAAATTGCTTTCGACGTTGAGATTCATGATATTGACATATAGAAAATAAACAGGCATTTACATACAACCTAGCTAGTAGAAATAAGATGAAAGATACAGACAGGGTAGGCCGGCAAAAACTTGATACTTTAACATCTTTAATATGTAAATATATATATATCCAAGCTTTATTTTCATAATTGTATAACAGTTGACGTACATCGACTTGATACATGAAGCTTCATTAACAAAAGTGAGTTTTACATGAAACATAAAAATAGAACAACTATATAATTTACAAAATGTCGTTTCTGATATTCAGCGACACAGAAAAATATGTTTTGATATGAATACTGATACAAAAGCGACAACCAAGTTTGGTATGAAAGTGATAGAGAGAAAGAACGATTGTCAACTTGAATAAATGAAGCATTTTCGCACTTTGTTATTCATTGTATAGTTCTGAGCCGAAAGACAAATTCGTTCAAGTTCCACTCGTTAAGAAACCAAAGCTAGAAAATTATAGGATAAGCGACTGAAATTATTATGAAACATTTTTTTGATAAAACAAGTTACCAACACAGCGACTGATATTGTTACTGTTGTGGAAAATGTCCTAGTTGACATCGATGAAGCTGGCAATGGTGTTGTATAATCTGTTGTCACTGTTATCAAAGCCGCCGCTGTCATTGAAGTTTCATCTGTAGCAATTTCCAGAAAAAATCAACAAACTACATTTATTAAAACATTTTCTACTCACCAAAACTGTTAAGTATCTGAAATTTTTGTACTCGATTATTGTTTCCATCTCTAATAAAAAGAGATCCATAGCTATCCAATGCCAATGCAGACGGTCCATTCACCATATCAATGCCATTTTCGCTAATACCAGTACAGGCCACAATACATGTACCAGAACTCGAATTTGGTGGCCATCGAAGAATTTGGCTGTTTCTATAATCAGCTATATACATATATCCATTCGAGTTAACAACTATTCCCATCGGATAGGGTGTGAGTGGGTGTGGGTGTGTGGCGTGGGTGTGTAGCGTTAGCGTGTGGGTGTGGGTGTGGGCATGTGGAAAGAAGGATAACACTGAAACCCACAACCACACCCACACCCGCCCTCGCACCCGCGCCCACGCCCGCACACCCACACCCTACTTTCGTTAACCTTAATAAAATATCAATATTTTGTGAAAAAATCATTTCCTTGACCGAAAAAACAAAACTCAAAATTTTGAAACTCTGACTTCAGATTGGGATTCCCCGATCTCAATAGCCAACAGCAAAGTTTCATCCAAGGAGGAAGAAACTGGTTTCAAATGTTGAAATCGACTTGAAATCATCGATCAGTTGAAATCATCTGAAATGACTTGAAATCATTTGAAAATCACCTGCAATTTGGCCAAGTCATCAAAGAAGAAAAAACTGATTTTCAAATGCTTTCGTGGATTTCTCGTGATTTCACGCGATTTCAGGGTGCACCGAGGTCAAAAGTTTCAGCCTCGGCCTCGGTGAGTCTCGGGGTGTGGATGTGTGGGCGTGGGCGTGAGTGCGGGGGCGGGTGTGGATGTGGCTGGGTGTGGGATGTGGATGTGAGTTTCCGTGTTATCCTTCTTTTCACATGCCCACACCCACACACCCACACACCCACACACCCACGTCACACACCCACACTCCACACCCACACCCACTCACACCCACACCCACACCCCACACCCGCACACACACCCACACCTCACACCCACACCCACACCCATCCCACATCAATACCCACAGCCACTCCCCACTCACATAATTTACGTGTTCTCTTTCTTCCGAATATGAAATCCTACTGAAGAGAGAAAAAACGTGCCGTAAAGAGCAAAACAAAGCAGAAAAATGCGAAGGGATGCATTGCGAATATGCGCGATAGTTGCCATGAAAGCTGCACAGCTTTTCTTTTAATAGTTTACAAACTTTCTCATATACAACATCCATTCCTTTTATTCCGTTTCGAAAACTGAATTTATTATAATTATGATAAAAGAGAGATTAGGAGTGGCTAATTTTCAATTCAATTTATAGTTAAATTTATGTTTTAGATTTTGTAACAAGATGAGCTCTGATCATGGTCTGACGATACAGATTCAAGACAACAACGCCAGATTATACTCAGGTAACTTTCTCAGTTTAGTAATTTCGTTCGATGTGTTCTGTTTCGTATTCTGAAGATCGTGATTTCGATATGAGCAGCAAACGAGTCAAATTGGATTATGAAGAAAATAACCACGCCATCACTCAGTTATCCAAACTAACGAGTTCATCGACATCAGTTCAGAAGACAGCAAGCCATGCCACTCAAAATGAGCATGATCAAAGTTTGATTGATACTTTGCTTGATTTTGAACAGCAGAATGATGTAGTGAACATTCCTCGAAAGTATAAGGATACACTATTTTTTTATTAAATTAAACAAATAGGCAAATCTTTCGTTTCAGACCATTGTTAAATAGTTCTTTTGAATCTTTGTCAAATGAATCAATGTTTTTGATTATGTCCTATTTGAGCTCAACAGATCTTGTTCAAGCATTTTCTTGTCTTAATCGACGATTCAATTGGATTGTTCACAAGTCAGCACGCAACTTCACGTTTCCGGATGATATATCTCCAGTTTGGCTAATCGAACATAGATCATTCGTCGAGAATATTATTGAAAAGATGACTCTCGACATGAAGCTGGTGCCGAATATTTTTTCATGTACACATTCATTTTTCAATCTACAATCAATCATTTTAAAGTGCTCAAACGTTTTTACGGTCGAATTACAAGTCATCGTTGCATTTTCTGCCCTAGGTGCTATTATTTCAACTTTGAATATACTTCGATTGTGTGATATTTGGCCTTCTTCGGACTATGAAGATGATGACGATGATGGATTATCCATTTTTAGTGGTCAGTTATACTTGAAATATGCCGAGCAGGTGCGTTAGACAGACATTTCAGTGTATTTATCTTTTGTATGAGAACACTGTTTTAGGTAGAAGTCATTTCCAACACTCAATCTTGTCCATCTATTGTGCGTATATCTGCCAAGAAGTGTACAGTTCAAGATATATTCTGTCTTTCTGCTCTCGCTCCCAATTTGATTAGTCTGAAGATCAAAGAGTTCATACCTATGTATCATTTTTCAAACTATTTTACCCTTTTAAATCTTATTCAGCAACCCATCCGTCTAGTTCGATTATACATCGCACGTGATAATCACGATCGAGATGACGATGATTGGTGTCTTAATTCTATCAAAACTTTAATTAGTTGTTATCAATCATCTCTCGAATGTGTGACTTTGATTATTCATACTTTAAAACATGTAATCAATGGAGATCGTTTGGAGGCAATATTTCAACAATGCTGGCGCCTGAGAAAACTAGAATTTGCCATTACATGTAAGAATGAAGAAATTGATATGATTCAATTATTATATCAGTTTCAGAGTGATTGGTGGCTCGATGTTGTTCGACCACCAGTACTTATTCTAAATGATGATGCAAAAAATATCTTCATTGGTTCGATGCCCTGTACTTCAAATGTATCTTTCAAGTTTTCGACGAATTCGAATAGATGGCTATTGAATAAGGGACAACTTGATTCGCCAATTTTGTATTTTACAAAAATTCAATTAGTAAGATTCATAAATAGTGATGTGCAACCAGTAACTATCCCTTTATTGTATCTAATACATCGGGTCTTTCGTTCATACAATCAAACGTTGAGTTTCAACTGTTGGCAATTGGCTTCATCGCGCACACTACTTGAACAGGTTCGTTCTTTTTTGAAAGATATGTTTTCTAAAAATCAGAGTTATCATTGATTCAGTAGCAGAAGTGAGAATGGGACTTTCTGATTTTCTTTCAATTTATTGTCAAACGTATAGAGTTCAATTTATCCCAACCAGATCTGAAGACGCTCAATTCAGGAGAAAATAATGCGTCTTAGAAAATAAACTAGAGACATAAGAACACATTTACTTCGTGGTGGAACAATGTAGGAACTGAGTCCCTCTACTGGATCATTTCAAAGAAGTCGAGTCCAACTCATTCCACGAACGACCTTTATCCGTAATTCGACACGTTTTACGATTCATCAATGTTAGAGTTTTGACTCGATTTTCTTGGCTAATAATATATACTGTTGGTTTTTAGTTGATCAGCACAACAACAACATTGCCAATTTTAACCAATGTAAAATATTTTAATTTTGAATCAAATGAATACGCAGATATAGATTCAATGACATTGACTGTGTGGCTTCTGTTAGCACCAAATGTGAGAGAGTTGGATGTAGGTTATATGTCCATGGTCGTTAAAATGGCATTTGCTAGACAATTAATCAAACAACGTAAAAAAGACAAACGTGTGAAACCGATTTTCGATCGAATTAAAAAAATCAACATTTTCTCGTATCAAGACAAGAGTCGCAGTGCAAAACGCAATTTACGTGATATGTTTCGTAAGATCTTTCGAAAAGCAGTGATTGCTCATCACTAAAAATAGGTCAATGTTTTCAGTGATTTTCATTCTTTTTTGAAATAATCATGAAATGATTTAACTATTCTCTTTCAATGTAACTATATTGCATCTGTACTCATACAATAAATTTCTAAAATATGTGTGTTCTCTTTCTTCCGTACAGGTAAAAAAAAATCCCACATCAAGAGAAATACTATGAAATAGGGAATGACGCATAGTAAAACAAATATAACACGTAGTCGGCACACAAAAAAAACCTGTGTCAACATCTCTAATCTATTTTGTTTCATGTGTAAAAAACAATTTTCTTCATACTTCACATTTCTCTTTTAAACTATATCTATCACAATTTTTGATAGAAACGAAGCCGACGTGAGTCGTTTTATTTTTTATTTGGATTTTCACTATTTATAAAATTTCTTTACCAGCTGTTCCATTGAAACCAAAACCTATCCTTTAGAAAAACTAAGCCTTCAGAGGAATCCATGCGGAATTCAAATGTGAAACATTGTGTAGCTTCTTTTGGTAATCAGAGAGCAATTAAAATTGTATTGCTTTTATTACAGTAAGAAAATAATTTGTTTATTATTTTTCTCGTTATATCTTTCAATACTGCTTTCAGATTGTGTTTCACAAAGTTCCTCAACATGTAGAATAGTTTTAGAGCGCATGTCGGAAACACTCACGAATAGAAAATCTTCGCATCACTCTTAATAGTTTTTAAGCGACAAAGTAGAGAATATTTTTCTCGCGAACACACACTTAACAAACTGTAACATTTAATCAACTTTCATGATACTTTTTTTGTTCCGTACTGTTAACGAGCTAGTTTAACGTTTTTTATAGTTTCAAAAAAGTAACTATATCAGCTTGCCGATCTCAATCGGAACGTTTTCCAGGAACAGTGTTGCAGATTTGAAAGAAACAAATGAGTGTCCGCAAGATCTAACAGATTGGTAATTTAACGAGTTTTCTCAGGTACATCGGAAAAATGTGAAGGACCAACTTCCATCCGCTTTTCTTTTTTTTTAAAACCATGAAGTTTTCAAGAAATAACGCTACATAAATAAGGTTAATTGAACTGTCTTGAACATTTTGAATACCTTCTGATAAAAAAAAATAGATTAAATTATTGTTCATCGGTGGAAAATCACATGTTAAAGATTCATATCAATATATACCATCACGTATTATAAGATATTTATATCTTTTGATCATATGATTTTTTGACTAGATATTGAAAGATCGACAGAAAAATCCAAGAGCACAAATATAATATAACTCAAGATTCATCAATCTTATACTTTGTTATTCTCTATCAAATGAAGAAATAAAAAATCGTTAGCAATTGTTGGATAAAAACTAAATTTTGTAATGGTTTACAACTTCACCGGTTGTCGGTAACTCTCTTTCGACAATAACTGAACTGCAAAGGATTAAGTATATGCAATATCGTATTTTCGATAAATGTGAAAAGTTTTTTCGGGTTCGTGCCAAAATGAGAATGGATTCTAACAGTCCTTGTCGTTATTTACTTTGAAATTGATATACAAATCGACTTCACCTTTTTTTGTTTATTATTGTAGATTTTGTTTTTGTCACTTCATTATTCATCAACTGTTCGAGAAATTCTTTTTACTTCTTTTGGTGGTTCATGTTCAATATCAACTGATATGCTGGATATTATTGTCGTCCATGATCGATGGTAAGCCAGATAACATTCTGCTTTTTGAACTGCTATTGCCGTCTTTGATGCTTAAATATTGGATGTAAAAATGATGCAAGTATATATTCATTTTCTATGGTCAACATAGAAATCAATAGAGACAATGGATGGTTGGCGAAACAAGAACTTCATACCTATATGATAGCTTGTGAAGATAAAAATCTGTAAGACAGAGTTATCTAGTATTCATATATAGTGATGATCTAAATAGGAATATTTATATCGTATGACTTTGCCATGGAGAAACTTCAGAGATTTCATTTAACTTCGTCTTGTTCTGTTTCGACCTCTAATTTCATCCCGACCGAAACATATAGCAAATCGATGCAGTCTTCTGATTGACTTTTGTTTCAGATTTTGATGCAATGAAGTCAATCGATAATCAGATGATAAAAGGTCAAGGCAAATATAGCAGAAAGGAGCCAGGTATAATGCTAAATCGATCTTATGATTACATACAGTTCGTTTGTTTGTTTCTTTTTCGGAAGATGATAACGAATCAATCAACAAACGGCTAAAAGTCGAATGTCAAGAGAGTAGCAACCAGATCACTAGTTTACCCAAAACAAACAATTTAACCATATTGTCCCAGACTAGATCAGATAGGGTCGTTGGAGAATATCGCAAATTGCAAAGTGATACTGTATCATTTGATGAACAGTCAATCGCTCCCATTGTGTCCATAAGGTAAGAACAAATTTTGGTATTTCTCTTAGAAAAAACGTGAGCTTTTTCGTTCTCTTTCTTGCTGAATAGTCGTCTTGAAATTTTACCGAATGAGCTCATCTACATGATCATTTCTTGTCTGAATTCACTCGATTTTGTTCAAGCATTTTTGGGTCTTAATCGACGATTCAATACGATCGTTATTCAATCGGCTCGCCATTTCAACTTTCCGTGTAAGATCGCACGAAAATGGTTGATCGAATCAATGCCATATATCGAAAATATCATTGAAACAATGTCTCTCGATATAGCATCAGTACCAGCTATATTTCCATGTACATACTTATTTCTCAATCTACGTACTGTCGTCCTCAAATATTCACCGCCCTTTACTGTCGAGCTAAATGTTGAAGGTTATTCGGCCATAGGTGCCATTATTTCATGTTTGAATATACTTCGATTATGCAAAATGTTGCCCTCTTATGAAACAAATATATTCTCACTTTTTAGTAGTAATTATTGGCCAACTAGCGATCAACAAGTATGTAAGATTTATTTACTTTTTGGAATTATATTTAGCATATGAATCACTTATTAGGCACGCGACGTTGCCAATAGTTTACCTTGTCCAGCTATTGTATGCTTATCTGCCGAAGATTGCACAATTCAAGATATGTTGAGTTTTTGTTCGCTTGCACCGAATTTAACTAATCTAAAGATCATAGATCTCACACGAGCACGTCACCAGAGAAATTCTTCTTTTCTTTCAGCTTTTATCCCACAGCCTACACATCTAACTCAATTACACATTACAGTCAATGATGTTGAGTATTCAAATATTAATTCAATTACAAAATTGATAACGTGTTATCAATCATCTGTCGAACATGTTACCTTGATCATTCATACTTTTCAGCTTTTGTTTCACGGACGAAATCTAGAAGCATTATTTCAACCCTGTCAACGTCTTAAGAAACTGGTCTTAGTCTTCCAACATACGAATAGTGAAATTAATATACTTGAACAATTGCAACAATATCAAAGTGACTGGTGGTTGAACGATCGACAACTACCAGTACTCATTCAACGTGATCCTAATGGTCATATCTTTATTGGTACAATGCCATGTATTCATCCTGTATCAATGAAATTCTCCACTGATCTAAAAAAGTGGTTGATAAACAAAGGAAATCTTAATTCATGGCAAATTTACTTTACTAAAGTGAGAAGAATCAATTTTGTTACCAATCAAAATCAACCAATCACTCTCGATTTGTTACATTTCATTGGTCATGCATTTCGTTCATGCTATCAAGAACTTAGTTTCACGAATTGGAAATTAAGTGAGCAGGTTCGTGCCTACCTATATTCATTGCATATACTATATGAAAGTCGACAGAAGACAATGGAGGAGTTGTCAGGAAAAAGAACTAGTTCAACATTTCTCAGATGTCCTGTACCTTGACTATAGTGTATCCATATGCTAGCACGCTAATCTATTAGAAAAGTATTTTAAGCAGAAATTGAAGCAACTAGCGCATGCTTCACATGATTATCTATTCAAATAAAAATCAAGTCCCAAAAAATGGTCGATCAATTTTTAGTTGGTTTTGTATGTTAGAAGTTAGAATATGTATTTATTCGTAGTGTAATTGATTTGAGTATCGCTCGAGTTTTTGAGCACTGTATGATGAATGTTTGTATATCAAAGATAGATTTTCAATCCAGTTCATCATCATCAAATCGAGTTTATCGAACCAAAACTGAATTTGGCTTCGCTTGCCGTCTCGTACTAATAGCGTTGAGCAACTGTTCTTAGAACGCTGCCTTCTTCTTTGGATAGTCTGGTCAAGGCATTAAAAGGTGCAAAGATATCTCAATACAATCTGGTTGAACTGATAAATTCTAACTTGTTCCAAAGACAAGACAGAATCATCTATCCTCTTTATTAGACAATAACTATTATATATTAAGTTAGACAGCATACAGGAGAGACAATGAGAGAATGTCTGGTCAAATTGTCGCGTTGGTATGATTATCAAAGGATTCAATTTTTGCATAATCTATTGATAGGATAATGAATTGTCTGGAGATATTTGGCACGTACTATCAATATGCTGTTTTTGAGCCTCGAATTGATCAGACGTGAAATGACCTGAGGCAATTTACTCAGGCCTTTTTGTCACGGATACTAATATTATAGCATAACTTACTATGCTGTGACAAGCATCGAACGTTCTAGCTACCACGTAATTAGACAGTATGTGCGAGCAACTCTAGTGATTGATTGGAACTACTCTGAATCAGGCCCAACTTTTTTACAGAGCTGTAGCTAGTAGTAGTTTTTGATGGAAAAACATCAGGGCTTCGAAACTGTCTCTAAACAACTTCAAACTAATATTATTGATAAGAACTATATAAGTAAACTTTCATGCAGTATATGTAGAGTAGGATGTGTCTTTGACAACCAAACAGGAAATACTCAAGTCAACCCTTTGAGTTTGAGTTGTTTTGATTGACTCTAGCAAGTAGTTCAACAGTGTTTCCGAAACCTCGGTTTTGGCATTTTCTATCATCATTCTCCAACTCTAATTTTCTGCCGACAGAAAAATGCTGTGTCACTTGAGCCAGCAGATAAGGGTATTTTTTTTCATTTAGGCAAAAATGATTCAAACGGCTTAAGTGCAAGCCTAGTGTTCTCATCATTCCAATCCACGTCCCCACTCACTAACACCCAGATCCATTACATTCCTTTTTTTTTGTACGAGCTTTACTTTTCAACGATAAAGATTCCTTGCGCTTATCGCTGATCAATCCCATGAAATGCCAACTACTGTTAGAGTGATTAATTAATTGACCTTTTCAATATTTTACTTTTCTAGGTACTGAATACAAGTACGATTTCATTATTACCGAATGTCAAGCATCTTAACATGAACTCATGTGATCTTAATGGAGTGAATGCCTGGACACTAATAACATGGCTTATAATGTCACCAAATGTGAAAGAATTATCTCTAAGATTGAAAACCAATGAAGATAGAATGCAAATCGGTAATGAATTGACTGGAATAGTCAAAACAGATGGTCACTTGAGACTGATTTTTGATCGAGTTGAAACAGTCAACATTTTACCAAATCAAGGTCAAATTGATGACATGTCAAGATTTGATATGTTCTTTATTTTTATTGATCTTTTCCCGAGAGCAACCTTTCCTTATCTGTAAAAATATATTCATAAAAACATTGAGCTTCCAATATTCTCTTATTTTTGTTTATGATAATCATGAGATCAACTGCATTTACTGCTGGTAATTACTTGGGTTGACATCTTAAATCAACATAGAATGAATCGATTCTCAGTATGTCATCGAGTTCTAGCAATATATGGCTATTTGCAGGCAAAAAAAGTCACGAACAGTGTGTTGTTCATGATCGAGGTGGGTGTGGAGTGTGGGTAGAGTGCTGGTGCACGCAACCAGTACACTCACACCCTTTCAATATCTGCAACAGCAATTGGTGCTGACCTTTGTTCGATTACTTTTACATCATATGTTATGTATCTGTTGTATAAATTCAGATGGCTATATTTTTTGCAAAAAAAAACAACTATTGAAACAAGAAATTACTGTT
The DNA here is from genome assembly GCA_905250075.1 of Rotaria sp. Silwood1. Classification (NCBI taxonomy): domain Eukaryota; kingdom Metazoa; phylum Rotifera; class Eurotatoria; order Philodinida; family Philodinidae; genus Rotaria; species Rotaria sp. Silwood1. Next base: position 99,404 of record CAJNOP010000156.1, on the reverse strand, counting down.
TTCTGTGCAATTCTGTATGTTCTATAATCCGAAAAGAGCAAAAGAGTTTCAACGAAAATTTTGATAGTCTAGAAAACCAATATATGAGGATCTAAGGAGATATTTGATGGTTATACCTTGAAAGCAGTATGACCCATAGCTTACAATCCACTAGCCTTTGATCAGTTGAAAATGTTTCCTCATGAGCTAAGATCAATAATATTCTAGATCACGCATATCTGATTGAATAAACAAACTTAAACACACACAAAACTTTGTTTGTCTTTGCTGAACATTCAATATAAACAGCTGAATCAATTAGTCTCGCTATTTTATGATCTTCTTTCGAATGAATCAATTGTACTGCTTTTTTTCTGTCATTTCTCAGATTTTTCGTAGTTCCTTAGAAGAAAAGCTGAGAGATTGTCGATTAATAACGATCAAACTTATTAGCAAGAATGATTGGAGTTCCTGGATAAACATGTTTACATTCAGGTATCCATTTCTAAAAAATTCATAATAAGAACGAAAATAAATGATCATAATACCTTCATCTCTGGGAGGTTTTTGACATTCAGAATTATCGATCGCAAAGCACATGATAATGACATCACTGTTCGTAAATGAAACTTGTCAAATCCGATAATATTCTTGGGTGTGGATGTAACAATTAGAATCAATGCGAACTGAAGCATATTAAGAAAAACAAATTGATTCTGTACATCGAATAATACTGATTCTACTTTTTGCTTATAGATCTCGCTTTTAGTAGTATAGTTATCGAATGTTGGCTCAATATAATCATCAGACCATTGTTCATCACCAATCGCTCGTTGTAAACAGCATTTTTCTTCAATTAGAACGATGGAAAAAGAATCTTCCAATAAAATATGAAAGAAAAAACTATTACTACAGTCGCGATCATCAATGACAGCAACTTTTCAGTGTAAATTTGTTGTTTTGTTTTCGTGCGACTTCAAAAGAATATCGTTATGTGAAGACAATATTCTATCGTTAGTTAAAGATACACATTAAAGAAAAGAAATATAACTGCAGCTGGATCTGATACCTATAGATCATTACTGTCTATCTGATCATTTTTTTATTCGATTCATTTGTCGGAATTCAAACATTGGCCTGTATGATGTAAGCATGTCTCACGAAACGACAGAAAAATAACTTATTACATGAATTGATGCTCAAAAAAAGGCCTACACAATAAATCATACTAAGTCATTGATGATAGAACTGTTAGATAAAATAAAAGACAATCAAAAGGCTAAACATAAATTGGATTCTTTATCAATTTTTATTAAACTTGTGCACAATTAAATGAATTAAAATTGAAACTAACCATCAGAAATCAATCAGAATGATTAGTAAAGTAGTAATACTCTCATTAAACAAATTAGCTATGGATAATTGAAAATATTGAATTGGAGAAAAATAATTTTTTTCATTTTCATTTGCTAATCTGAGTTGTTCATAATGAATTACAACTACTAGTGATATTTCTAAGATTTTAGTATGTTTCTTTGAGATCAGACCAATGTGTTTCTTTTACTTCTCAATGAGTCACTTTAGATTATTGCACAACAAGAACATCTGTTGTTTTTCTTTTTCGCTTTTTCTTTCTGTCGTAATTGTCGTTTTTTCCCATTCTCTCTATAGGAGCCTATAAAAAGGAGTGTTGCATACAATGCTTTTCATTTTTGTCTACCTTCGACAAGGTATAACATGCTTCGAATCAAAGCTAACACAGAAATAGAGCATCATCATGGTCAGATGCAACATGTACCTCTAAAGCATATGAAGGTTGAAGCAACGATTCGTTCGTTTGCTTCTGATGTAACTATAACACAGGTATTTCAAAACCAGGAGAAGACACCGATTGAAGCGGTCTATTGTTTTCCTATCGAAGAGCGAGCTGCTATTTATTCCTTTAGAGCTCATATTGATGATAGAGAAATCATTGCTGAGTTGAAGAAAAAGAAGGAAGCACAGCATGAATACATTAATGCTTTAAAGCAAGGTCATGGCGCTTATTTGCTGGAGCAAGATGAGAAATCAAATGATAATTTTATCATTAATGTTGGTGCGTTGCCTCCATCGAAAGAATGCGTCATTACTATAGCCTATGTTTCCGAATTAGAATTCGTTCAAGGATCTATAATTCAATTCATAGTTCCAACAACTATTGCACCTCGTTATGATCCCGAAAAAGGTAGTGTTTCATCACCAGCAAATACAAATACGTTGTATGTTCAATCAAGTCCTTACACAATCGGATTTTATTGTCATATTGAAAAGGTTGGACAACAGATTGCTCGAATAAATTCAACATCGCATGCGATTGATGTTGATATGAACCAATCGGATGCTTATATAGTAACGTTTAGTCAAGAAAATACACATTTAGATCGAGACATTCGAATCAATATTGAATTAACAACAAAACATGATAGTACGATTCTTGCTGTCGAATCTAGTGCTGTAATGGTCGCATTTGTTCCTACTGATAGCAATTATTGTCAGCAAACGACATCGAATAATGAATTTATTTTTGTGGTTGATTGTAGTGGATCAATGGAAGACGAAAACAAGATTGGACTTGTTCGAGAAGCTATGCTAATTTTTCTCAAAAGTCTACCGATCAATTGTCATTTCAATATAATTCGTTTTGGTTCTCATTATGAAAGCCTATTTGAAAAACGTACTGTAATCTATAATGAGGAAAATGTTCGAAAAGCCGAAAAACTCATTGAACAAATGAAAGCCGACATGGGTGGTACTGAATTGGTAAGTATTTTTGTTCTTTGATTCTTCATGTTTTGTATCTTTTGGATTAATGTAGCTGCGACCTTTGCAATGGCTTGAACAACAAGCACCTGATCAAGGACGAGGACGTCAGATTTTTCTTCTGACAGACGGAGAGATTTCGAATGTTTCAGAAGTACTCGAACTGTGTCGATCAATGGCTTCAACCAGTCGAATTTTTTCATTTGGTCTGGGTCAATCACCGAGTCGTTCTTTGGTTAAAGGTCTTGCTCGATCGACGAATGGTCAATTTACTTTTATTCCACCGAATACTAGTGTTGATAGTTCAGTATGTGAACAATTACGCAGAGCTCTTCAGCCATGTATTACCAATGTACACATTAAATGGAATCTTGGTGTTGAAGTTCAAAATGCTCCAAGACAATTACCTCCGGTCTATTTCAACGATAGACTCATTGCGTATGGTCTCATTGATGATAAAACTATTCCATTCAAACACGATTCTTCTGTTGAACTTGAGACTCATCCGAATCATCATCAATTAGCCATAGCTCAAGTCAATCGAGTCCCAACTGTAAGCGACAACGGAACCATTGCACGTCTCGCTGCCAAAGCACTCATTCTTGAGTTACAACATGAGAAAGTTCTGTCGAAAGGATTCACGACACAACCACGATTCCAAGCTATGTCATTGTCCAAGGAAGAAGAAATGATGATGAAGAAACAACATATCATCGAATTATCTCTTAAATACAGTATCTTAAGTCCATACACTGCTTTTGTAGGTATTGAGAAACGAATAAATGAAAATAACAGTGATATGGTTTTATGTGAAGTGCCAATTCAAATATCTATGAATGATCAATATTCACAATCAATCCATCCGCAAATGTTCGCTTATTTCTCCCCAAGTTATTCGCCTACTTCACCAAGTTATTCGGCTAATTCGCCATGTTATTCGCCTACTTCGCCAAGTTATTTGCCTACTTCGCCATGTTATTCGCCTACTTCACCAAGTTATTCGCCTACTTCGCCATGTTATTCGTCTACTTCACCACGGTACATGTCAACGTTGTCGAATGATGTATCTCATTCACCGAGATACACAATAAGTTCATCAAATACTGCTTCAACAATGAACGATGATGAAGTCTTCTCTTGGAATTCTTCTGACAACTTAAACGACATGATTGACACGGATTTGGCGTCCACCAACGTAAAGAGAAGAAAGTGCGATACAGATGAAGAGTGGCCAGATAATGATCAAGATATTGTTCGTCACTTGATCAAGAAGCAAACTTTCGATGGTCTCTGGAACTTGAACGCTGAAAGTATTGAACGTTTGACTCAAAAATCTTTAGAAGAGTTTCAATCGAAACATTCTCAAATCGACTGTAAAATCCTTATATCAATCATTGTCATTGCTGTCCTGGAAAAATACTTCAAAACTTCTGAACTATTGTGGTATGCTGTTGCACAAAAAGCTCGAAAACATCTCGCCGAGCTGCTTGACAATCAATCGAAGGATCTCAATGTATTGCTAGCCGAAATTATTCAGAAGCTATGAACAAAAAAGACTTAATGAAAACTTTGAATTTATGCGATAGTATCATGAGTCTATTCAAAGAAATAAATACACTAGAAATTCAATTCATATTTTTTTTTTGAGTATCTAGAACCTTTAGGTTTTTTTGTTACTCACACTGGTAGAATTAAAGAATAGTCAATATGTATTCTTTACTTTGACAAGTATGAATAGTCAAATGATTAGTTCAGTTAAATTGATAAGTTCAAGCTTGATCATGAAAGAGATTCGATAGTCGACTTGAATAACTCAAAAAATTGTTGGGTACTTCTTCCAATCAACGACACCGCGGCACTCACACTCTTTGATGCTCCCTCCGCTCTCTTTGATGTGTGTTGTAAATTTAACCAATATGGCGAAGGTGTCGTCGATCTGAAGCAGAACCAATTATTCGTCAAATGTATATAATTATTTGAACAAGAATAGATTCAACTAAGAAAGAATATAAGATAATATGTCAACTTCCAGTGAGTCGTGTCATCAAAATAATACTTTTTATTTTAAAACGAGATTTTCTTACTTATCTGATTTACATGTTCTTGAGAGATTCAGCGCACGTAAAATTAATTTCAACAAAGACTTGACCAGATAAAAAAATTATCGTAAAATGTGTTATAAAATGTTTAACTAGGACTGTTATAAACTTGTATGCTTGAAACTTCATAACACGATACTTATCGATTGAATAAGGAACAGTATGTGTATGAATTATTGATTATGTAGTTATAAAGAACTTCGATACCATTGGTTAACGTTATCATCGACGAAAGAATAAGTGATTTTAAATGATAAATCGTTTTTTTTTATCCTGATTGATGGATAAAAATGCATTAAAACCTGTTGATATAAGAATAAACCCGTTATAATACGTTCAACTCTTTGATCCATCATATCAGCGAGTTCTAATGCATTCTTTTCTCCATTTTTCTATCAAAACGCGTTGAAACACCATTTTTAGAATTTATTCATGTATTTGTTCGCTTTTCCTATTCATCATTATAATGTCGATTCTTAAACTATGGATGTAAAAGACAAGCAAACAGACTGTTCGCATGCTAAGTGTACGAACAAAATATTAACTTACGCAAACTTTCTCAATAGAAACATTTAGCTGCTTGCTAGCTGTTGAAGAATACCGATAGACGAATAAGAATCTTAAATGTAGATTTCGTGAAGTATTTCAAGTTCATTCTTTTTTGACATATTGATGTCAACGAAATGTTGTTTGATCAGCATTATTAGAATTATTATCATCTGTAAAAATAGAAATAAACAAATATGATTTATCACTATAGAATACTAATCGAGGAAAAATAAGTAGACAACATATTTTTGAAAAAAAAAGATCTGATACTTTCATTGTTGAACAGGAGAAGGTATTACTGATGATTGTTGTTAATAGTAAGATAGATGGTAAGTGAAAATATGCTGACACTAACGATGAAGAATATTTGAAAGAATGATCGTTCGGAGAAAATGAGAAAAAGATAGTGTTGAATGAATCGTAGAGAAATTATTGTGAGAATATATTCAATTGTACACTTATTTTTATATTAAATTTTGTACTGTATTAAGATAATATATGAAGAATATTCTATTGGACAAGAACAATTTTTTTCTATTTATTTGTTTACGTTCTGATTTTCGAATTGTTGCTTTGAACTTTATATTGATACCGAAGTTAAATTTGTAATAAAGTCTTTTCATTGTGATAGCCACAACGAAAATATTTTGTTTGGTTTAAACTAGCACAAACTTCAGTAATATTTCATAATTTTGATGTTGAAACTGCTGCTTAATTGAAAAGGATATACCAACATAGCAAATATTCACAAGATTTGTCTATAATTTTAAGAGTAGAAATTCCAAGACTAAAGTCAGAGAGAAAAGTTAAAAATATATTGAAATTGCAAGAGAATTCCCACTTACTTGTCTGGAAAAAAACATCAACAAGATGGCGAGTAGCATTTTTATATAATTTGTTGTCGATGATTATGAGACAAGCCTGCTTTTGAAACATGCTCATTTATATATTGTTCTTTTAAATATTTAAACCTAGATAAAATACGATGTTCATCAAGTTTTCGTTTTAGAAATTCATTTCATCTAGTTACTTTAGTTTATGATAGTATATTAAAATTCTGTCCACAAAATCGTTCCGTACGAAGTAAGAGATGAAATAATATCATTTTTCGAATGCTGATGAAAATGTTTTCTTCACATTCTCATCTGTTGTTTGTTCATAAGTAAAAGAGTAACACAATCAAAGTGATTACTATAACAAGCAACATGTAAAACTGTTCTACTATTAGATTCAATCTGATTGATTTCTAGAATAGTGTATTTACTCCATAAGTAGCAAACATTTAATTGTAACATTATTAATATAACACGCCAAATATAGACGACTGAGTTCATTTACACTAGCTGACGAAAAATGACTAATTAGCTATCTATAAAAGATATCAATTGTTCTAAACCTCATTTCATTTTCTTTGTATTTACTTTGAGAGGTATCTGAAATATAAGAATTATGTTCTTTATTTGAATGTAATAATCTATTGATTGATTTAGTTGTTCGTTATTATCATTTATTAATATAATAAAATTAAAGCTTGTCGAATCACATTAAAAATTCGAATAGTTTTTCTTTTTATATAATTTTTTGTTTGAGACAATACCAAACAAGACGCCTCAGCCATGATTATTATTAATTTTGAAACGAAAATGATGTCGATGTGTTTCGCTTGAATAATTATTTTTACTACCTATAATACCAAGGGAGGCATTCATGATCGATTTATTCGATGCATTATGAGTAGCAGTATAACTATTCTCTTCAATTCGAATTTCATTCTGAGTATAATGAAAAATTTCATTTAGTAAAGTTTGCTGAATTAGTAAACTACTAGTTGAAATCATATTTAGGTTTGTCTAACTGATGAAAAACTTGTAATATATCAAAAACAGTAAGTTAATATAATTGTATCTTTTTTAATATTCGTTTTTTCAGACGTTATCCTTTTTTTTTCCAAAACATTCATCATTTTGCAAAATATGTTTCAAACGAATAGTCTAAGATAAACATTTTTGTAAAACAAATTTTTATGACTACATGTTTTAGTTCTTCAATAAGAGTAGCATTGAAAGATATTCTTATTGGAGAACTAAAACATGTAATCATAAAAATTCCATCAAAACTTGTTTTTCAAAAATGTTTATCTTGGACTGCTTCTTTAAAACATATTTTGGAAAATAATGAATATTATTTACATTAATAAAAAATATATCGTTTTGTAGAGAATTAAAAGATGAATATTTAAAAACAAAAATAATAGTATCTGTAAAAACGGATATTAAAAAACGACATCATTAAAACACGGAGAGGTCCATTTTTTCTGAGATACTCGATAGAAGTTGTCAATACAGGTGAGATGTCAAGCAAACAATGATAGAAGGATGAAAGAATGAGATCTACTTAAAATGAATTATTAGTTTTCAAATATCATATGTTTATCTAGTTTTCTTATCAATTGGATGTAGATTGAATCAACATTTGGTATTGATTTAGTAAATAGACTCTCGACTTACTTATCAAGTATCGGAAATCGAAATAATCAAGTAGATGTACACTTATACCTGTTGACTATCATTATTTTACATAAAGTGAAAAATCATACAATATCGCTTTCATAAGTGTCTGAAAAGGTATGCTTCGCCAATTTGGTTTAATATATTCAATAAAACAAACAAGTTCAATGGCATGTCATATTAAAATAATTTAATGTTCATATTTTTTTCAGTTAATCAACAAAATGTTTGTTATCATCCATGTTAATCAAGGTTTATCTTTTTATATTCTGTCACGATAGGGAGCATTGTAAATCATTAGAAGAATTTAATAAGATTGTATTTATTTAGATTGAGATCGTTCAAACTTTTGGATAAAAAGTTTAATGTCAAAGGTATTCTGTCGTTAATTAGTGTCTCAACTAAAGGAAGCGTTTATCACATCGCTTGATACATGAATGTTCAATTAACTAAAAAAGCAAATGAGACTATGAAAAACATGAATTTGTGAAAATCTTATTCATACAGTTCTCATCCAACTAGAGGTGTAAGCTGAAGGGTCAAACGGCGGCGGCTTTGACAACCAAAAAAAAAAAAACAAAAATGTTTTTGCTTCTAGAGGACGAAAAAATGACCGATCGCATACGTATCGATGTTAAGGGCGGCGGTGCAACGGCTGAACTAACTTTTTCACAGCGGCGGCGGCGCAGTTGGATGGCTTACACTTCTACATCCAACACAACAAATCATTTTTATTTCATCGAATCTATTAATGATAATGTTGAATAATATTTTCTTTTCCTTTCGATACAAACTAATGTTCTTCATCTGCGGTTTCTTTTCTGAAGAATATGGGTAAATAGGTAAGAACATCTTTGTTCATAACTATATATATATATATACCCTCTTATATATGTTTGAAACTGTTTTTCTTCTTCTATTTATTTTAATCGCTTTTTGACATGTTTGATTTAAATAATCATTCATAATAAAGCAAAACATATCTGTGTATGAGCATGTGTGGCATCTCTTTTAAAATTGTGTCTCTCGTTTCAGTGATCGATCAACAACAGAAAGGAAAACATTATTCGGCAAACACATTTTCGTATCGACTAGAAATTGTTCGACATCATCATCATCATCATGAATTTCAATAAGAAAAAGCCTAGTGTGATGAGTATATTCAATAATTGATAAATCTTGATTATCATTTATTGATTTTATACATGATTTATCGATTTGTAGTTTTTGATTAATCACATTTGATCTTTCCATAAATAGAAATGATGAAGCAATCAAAAGGACGTCCATCATATAATTCAACTTCCGTAACATATTTAAAAAAAACCATCTGGGAAATTATTTGCTGGTAAATTTGTTTAATTATGACATATGATTAATAATATTATTCTTCAATTCATTATCATCAATCAATCCTTTATCACGATTAACTATAAGAAAAAAAAATCAAAGTTTTCTAAATTTAACATTTGATGTAGAAGTGGTACAATCAGTTTCTCATAATCATCTGTTTTGATATCACAGTACAAAGAAAACAAAACCATAAACTCGGTAGTTTATCCTAGACATGAAAACAAATATTATTTCATTTGTATAAATAATATTAACGAAAATGATCTACCTTATTATCAACTATTAAATGAGATGAGATAATAATAAAAATATTAAGATAAAGTGTACGAAGTTGATTGAAACGTTCATGGAGTGAATACAGGCAATCGTTGAAACTTCGTATACAGGTATATAATTCTAACAGAGATGAAGAAATAATAGTTAAAGGTGATACATAAAAAGATAATCGCCGAAACGAAATAGAAGATGGGTCGAAATTTAAATACCATAAATTGGTAAGCACAAGTGTATGGACATCTTTTGTTGCAGTTCGCTTGTAGTGTCTGATAATGAAGTCGATAACAAGTGATAAAATTTGATTTTTCAATATATTCATTAAATTCAAGTCCGTATCATCAATGTTATATTTTATCTCAATCATTTATCAATTGAACATAATATAAAATATTCTTTTTCGTTTAAATGAATAAGCTATTCACAAATTTCTTGTAATACATAACCATCGGTAAATATGGATAAAATACATAATTATTATATAATGATCAATTATGTGCAATTATCTTATTCTAACTATACAAATTATATAGTTAAAATAAACCATGTGTGAATAATTAATTATTAAAATAATAAAAAATACGTTATCCGTAAAGATATATAACTCCTAGGTCCGTAATATATAAGTTCAGCTAAAATTTGTGAAAAAAATCGATTAAGCATTGAATCAGACAAGAGTTAATATACGAAGTTCTGTTCAAGAACTAAGCACTTCAACATTGTGCAATTTTTTTCAAAATAATCAGAAGAATCTCATCAGATAAATCATTTCACTTCATCAATAAGTATTTCAGTTATCATGGGCTATCTATTTTTTAGCTTGTTTAAATATACGCATACGTTTTATTCTTGAATCCTATTTAGCTGATATCATCAAGGAAAACAACGTTACTGTTTTCAATAATGTGTAAATACATAATGAACTAATGAATGACATCGTTTCTTCAAATAATTATTCTTGTTGTTAGTGTTCGAGTTACAATTTTTCTGATAAAATATTTTGAAACTAAATTTTTCATTATCATTATTTAAATGATCCTTAACAAAATATTGAACTATGGACTTCTTTGTATCGGCTTTATAATGTACAAAAACAAATACTGATAAATGTTATTTTTTTATTTATCGTAATAGATATTAAATATTTCTCCTTGTAGATTGTATGAACTGTTTGAAATATAATTCCATTTTTTGTAAAAAATCAATAATGATCAATTTATCGGTTTTCTTAAAATTGATTATTCCAATCTAAAATAAAAGCTGAAATGTTAATTATAATAGTAAACATTAATTGAACGGAACTTCTTTTTATACAGCACTAACAAATTTTGAAGAAATGGATAATATTCCATCTATTAACAATATGTTGATAAATTCTCGATATATCTATTGGATATATACTTTATAGAAAACGTATACCAGTTTTCCTGTCTTGGATGTAGAACAAATAAACTAATGTTTTGGTAGAGAGATTGACTGCGAACCCCAAAAGATCCTTCTCAAAACTGTGAACAATGTTGAGCCCTTGCAACTGTTCAAACATTATTACCAAGCAATATCTTTAGATGACTTATTCGAAGGAACACATTTTCAGATAGAACTCATCAAAAGTAGAATCTGTTTTTTTAAATAATAAAAACTAAGAAAGTAAGAAACAAATAACAAAATTCGACAAAATAATGAATAACCGAACAAATAAATTATCTAGAAAAAGAAAATAAACTTCATTAGCTAAATCGTTTTCATATGGTTTTTGTCTTATTTATTTGTCACTGTAATAAAATTGAATTGTACTCTTCACTAGAAAAATCAATATCTATGGATATTCTACATAAAATCTTCATTTACATAAAATAAAATAAAACAAAATCACATTGTCATTTTTATTCCAATCGAGTTTAATAAGTGATATGATGTTCTAAATTTATTTCATGATATAAATATGAAAATTTACTCTCTATATAATATGATGCTACTGCTTACGGAAAATTCATTTTCTTTCAATAATTTTCAAAAAAACCACTAACTAATATTAATTAAAAAGTGTGTGCATGTGGGATTAAATATTCAAAGTTCTGACCAACACCGACACCCTCAAGAAAATAACCCTGTGAAACAGTGATATCATTTATCGCATGTTAATGTAAAAAGAAAAACAAAAATTGTGAAAAAATATAACTTGATCAAACGAAACATAGGTCTACACATTTGTCAACATGGCATCGTCAAGCAAGCAATCATTCACCTGAAAAATCTTAATTCCATTACATTTTTTTCTTATGAAATTCGCTTGTGTTCTGTCGGTCATCGTTTTGTTTAAATACCATTTTTGTAGCAACAACATCGGTAGTAAAGACGTGCATCATTCTCTACTTCACTTATGGCAAGCTTTTTGGAAGCAAGCAAAATGAGTCGTTTTCTGGACGCAAACGAAGAGCCAAGTCAAACACTACTTCCTATTGCAGGGTATGAGAAAGAAGAGTTGGTTTCACTTGAAGAAGCTGTTCGACCGATCACAACCTTACTCTATGATCTAGATACAAAGGTATATATTGCAAAACGAAATTCACAAAAGCCTGCAGACGGTCTTACTTGCAATCAGTCGGCTGCTATTAATCTTTATACGATTGAATGGGAAGAACCTCATGATAGTTTATATACTATTCTTAATCGAACACTTCGTTCTTCAGAAAGAAAGGCACTCAAACCCTGGTTTTCCTATCTAAAACTTTTTCTCACCGCTTTATATAAATTACCGTCTACAAAAGGCGTTATATGGCGCGGTATTCGAGATGATGTATACGATCAATACAACATCGATCAAGTATGGTGGGGTGTGAGTTCATGTACGGCAACAATGCAAGTTATGGAACAATTTGTTGGTCGTTCTGGTGTGCGTACCTTGTTTACTATTGAATGTATTTCAGGCAAAGCCATTGGAGCACATTCGTTTTACAAAAATGAAAACGAAATTGTTCTTATGCCTGGTACATATCTTCGTGTTGTAGCCAAATGGAGCCCCAGTGAAAACTTGTATATGATTCATTTACGTGAGGAAAATCCACCATGTCAATTTATTGCACCTCCATTTATCAAAGAGTCTAGTCAGACTAATGGTAAGAATGCCATGGATGATCAAATAGAGTATATTACTATTAGAACATTCTCTTCTGAGCAGTGCTAACACAAAGCATTGTATGCTTAAATAGAAACTTTGGAAAATTTGACTGTAATTTTCGAAGAAAGTTCTAAAAGAATTAGGCCTTTGATAGTTTTCAATAATTTGTGAAGCCCTTTTTTTGTTTACAAAATTGTCGAGAGTAACTTTTCAATCCATTAAAAATTCATTTCTCAAAACATTTTTTCGATTTCAAGTATACTTAAATACAGCGCATTTATATTTTCGAAACAAATTTAGAAAATTTGAGTTTGCTACTTTCAAGTATATTTCAAATAAGAAATATAGTAAATTTCGCCGATCAAACTAGTGTTGACAATGAACTCATTATTAGTGACCACTCTAGAGTCAAATAATCACAGTCAAAGATGACGTGGAAGAAGGAAACCATTTCTTAATGAAATTTTTAAATATTATTCAAAGAAATTTCTTTGAGGTTTCATTTCAGAAACAAGTTTCAATAAAGACTTGGAACATTCAGAATATCGACCACGTTCAATCAATTTTGCTGGCAGAAAGCTAACTGATACAGATGTTGAGAAGATTGTAAAAGACAAAACCATTAAAAATCATTGTACACAATTGAACCTATCAGGAAATAACTTGACATGGTATGGATGTTGGGCCATTGGTAATTCATTACGCACTAATACAGTAAGACGAACAATCTATTTATCTGACATGTATTGATTCTAATTCCTGACATTAACTAGACTCTAATTCAATTGAATCTGTCAGAGAATCAAATTTTACCTGACGGTGCAAAATATCTTGCCGATGCATTATTCGAAAATATGGTAGGAATGAATACCACTCCTTGATCAATCCAATATTTAAATTTATTCATCTTCTATAGGTACTTACACAACTGAATCTAGGATCAAGTCAAATAAAAGATATTGGAGTACAGCATCTAGCTGATGCATTACAACAAAACACAGTGAAATATTGTCTTATCAATTATCAAATATCATTTTATTATTTTATATAGACAGTAACTCAATTGAATCTCGAACAGAATAGCATCACCGACAAAGGAGCATATTATTTGGCAGATGTATTTAGAGCTAAACGAGTATGAGATATTATCTATTTTTCTTATAAAGAAATTTAATTATTGAACTGGTAGAAGCTTAGTAAACTTCATCTCGGAGCGAATGAAATCACAGAAAGAGGAATGAAATATCTTGCTGATGCATTAAGAAACAATCGAGTAAGATCATTTATTACTCTAAATCACATATTGACATTGATTACCTGATGTAGACACTTACTGAACTAAATTTGAAACAGAATGAAATAGCAGACGAAGGAATGAGATATTTAGCTGACGCCTTAAAAACTAATCGAGTAGAAAAATTATCTGTTATTTCAATTGTATAACATTTGTTTCAACATAGGCACTCATTCAATTAGATCTTACATCAAATAAAATAACTGAAAAAGGAATACAATATTTAACTGATGCATTGCGAAGTAATAAGGTAAGATAGACTATATTGTGGTATAATTCATAGAGATGAATTGTTTCCTGTTCTAACGTAGACTCTTATGCAATTAGATCTTGGTTCGAACAAAATAACAGAGAAAGGAGGATTATACTTATCTGATGCTTTGCGAAATAATAGAGTATGAGAAAATGGTTGATTATCGGTTTCCTATACTAAAGCTTCGTTTCTCGACATAGACACTTATTCGTCTTGATCTTAATAGTAATCAAATAGCTGACAAAGGATTGAAATATATTGCTGATGGATTACGAACTAATACAGTGAGTGATATTGTATCCTCATCATCAACTTTATTTGTTTTTCTTTGATGTTTGACAAAAGACGCTGATACAACTCGATCTTGCATACAATAGAATTACAGATATTGGAGTACAACATCTTACTGAGGCACTGACAACTAAGAGAGTGAGCAAAGTGATGATTTATAAATCTCATCTACTTTTATATCATTAGATACAAAGACTTACTCGCCTAGGTCTTGGAGGAAACGAAATTACAGATAACGGAGTACACTATTTGAGTGAAGCATTATTTATTAATCGGGTTAGAAATGTTCTACTTTCTATCATTATCTTCAGACTTTTTCACATTATTTTACATAGAAACTTGTTCAACTAGATCTTGAATCGAATAGAATATCAGAAAAGGGAGCTCAACGTTTGGTTGACGCTTTAAAAACTAACAAAGTAAGTCGATATCTATCTCAAATTGGCAGCCAGCATTTCTAACAGACACTGACGCAACTAAATCTTGGATCAAATAAAATCGCAAATAAAGGAACACAACATATAGCAACTTTATTACGAATCAATAAGGTATTAACTATAACTCTCGCTCATCTACTATATGCTGGTACGAACTATTTAATCCAGACCATTACTCGATTAGATCTTAGCGGTAATCAAATAACAGAGAACGGCATACAACACTTAGCTGAAGCATTACACAATAATACAGTGAGGAATATTGTTTTTTTCTATGTTTCATGTAGTTAAATGTTCATTATTTGGTCTAGAATCTTACTGAGCTTAATCTTTGGTGCAATCCTCTAATGGATGAAGGAATACACTATTTAGCTAATGTATTGGCAGATAGCAGGGTAAAAAGAAGACGTGTGTTTATTTCGTCAATTTTTCTGCTTTTCTTTCGAATATAGACAATTACTAAACTAGGTCTTGAACGAAGTGAAATCACGGAACAAGGTATAAAACATCTAACTTGTGCATTATATAGTAATACAGTAAGTTTGTTGTGAATTTTGTTTTATATCCTATTCATTATGTATAATAGAGCCTCACTCAACTTAGTCTCTGGGGCAATCAAATAGGAGATAAAGGTGCACAATATTTGGCTGAAAGTTTGTTCATTAACAAGGTACGAGATATTGCCTCTTAATCTAAATGACTACTTAATTATGATTATATGGCATAGACGCTCACTCATTTAGATCTTGGCAAGAATGAACTTACACATGATGGAGCACAGAAACTAGCTGATGCTTTACGAAGTAACAGGGTAGAAGAAATTATCTTTTAAGGTAGTTTGCTACTTATTTATTAATTATTATAGACACTTACTCGCTTGGAACTTGAATGGAATCAAATTAAACGAGAGGGAGCAGAATTTTTGGCCGATGCCTTACAATTTAACCAGGTAATATGTGTATATCAGATCTCATTTATTTCTAATTCAATATTTTTGATTTTTGTAACAGATACTTATTCGTTTGAACGTGTCGAACAATCAAATTACAGAAGAAGGGCAACAGTGGCTTATTAATACATTGCAAAATAATATGGTGAGAAACGTTGTATCTCAATGTGTCCATCTCTAATAGTATTCTTTGAAATAGACACTCGATCTCTTACTATAATTGTGTATGATTCAGCTCTTGAAATAGATTCGTTGATTTCATTGAATTTCAAATTCACACTCTCAAAAATCAAATAATGACTGACTTTCTAGAATAAGACTGTGAGAGAGAGGTCTCTAGATGGAGAAAATTCAACTATTTCATATAGAATAGAGAAAAGTAATCGTTATTAAAATATTAATTCAAATATTGAAAGAGTGCACATTTTACTACCATCGAATTCGCTCTTCTCAATCAACATAAAATGATAATAAAATTGCAATGAATTTGTTCAATCTCGTTTATTTTTGATTGTTTCACAATGAAAGATGATTTTGAGTCCAACAACATCAGTCAGTCAGATGATTTCGACTATCTCGCGAACAGACCAGAACTGTTTTAATTCAATGCGATAATTATTCAATAGAAATGAAAGTATCGTGATTTTAATTGCGAAATTCTACTACGAAATCAATATTAAATCATTTGATTTCCGACGAAAATATGCAAACAATTTTATGGCATCTCAGAGGTAATAAGCCCATGTTTCCTGAATTTATTGTATCTTTTACTGTAGCCGTATTGCCTATCCATTTTTGCATATTCTAAACACATATTGATCTGCTGTTTTTATGGATATAATTGAATTCGGTTTCTGAAATCGTCAATTTGAAGGAAGTTACTAATTTAATAACTATATGGTTATCTGAATAGACAAAATAATAAATAATTACTTATAGACTTTGATTCAAAAAGGATAAAAACTTGGTATCTCAAAGTTTTGAACTTAAATATCACCAGTCACATATGCAATAGTATGGAAAATGCAAACGCTATTATTATGACAAAAAAAAATAGTAGATCTTTCGAGCATCAAACGTACGATTATGAACATGTTTTGTATTCATCAGTTTCAATAAAGCATTCTTGTCATTTAAAAACACCAATTTAATGAACATAGTAAAAAAAATTTATTTTACAAGATATGCTTATGTTAATGTTGTTTTTAGTCCACATATGTATGAAACTTGAATTATTGTCTTTGTTTTTCTCTAGCCACCTAAATAATGCAAATGACAGAGAGTGAATTTGAAGTAAGAACGTGACAGAAATGTGCAATGTCACTTTGATGACTTACTAGAACAACCTGATGCAGGTATTTGGATCATAAATTTTTGTATTCGATGATTTGCCTGATCAGTTACGTAAATATTACCATGTCTATCAAATTTTAAATCTCGTGGGCCGCGTAATTGAGTGGCAGCTACACCTGATGATCCCGTGCAACCAATAACACAGACACCACCAGCCGCATAATTCGTTGTCCAACGCATGATTCTTGCATTGCCATAATCAGCCACATAGATATACCTATCAATGAAACATGTTACTTTTAAAAGTTAGATCACATTTTTTGAGTATGTTTTAATGCATCGTAAATCATGAGCAAATTTTAAAAAAGCAAAGAAACTTCAATCTCTAGTTCACATATATCAAAAAGATTTTTAACTTAACTGACCCATTATTATCAACGATTACTGATATAGAACGAGACAGTTGATATGCATTTGAGCCTGCTGTTCCATTACCCGCTACTATGGTTCCATTCAATGATCCAGGAAAATATTTCATTACGCGAAAATTCTGATCATCAGCTACATACAATGTTCCATTTGGATCTATAAAATTTCCAAATGGACCCGACAGCTGATCGGTTCCTGGACCAGGCGGACCACCACCTGCTACGACGACACCAATCGATGAAAAAGGAATAAATTTCACAACTTGATTGTTGTCTGAATCAGTAACGTATATGTTATTATTGACGTCAATATGTAAATCCCGCATTTGACCGAGAGGATTTATTGATGAATTGAAAGCTAATGTAATACCCGATGTGGAACCATTGATAAATTTTTGAATTCGATAATTATCACTGTCAGCAACAATTATATCACCATATTGATCAATAGCAACACCTTTAGGTCCTCTCAATTGGTTAGATTCATTACCAGCCGTTCCATTGCCTGCGACAATAATTCCAGTAGTGGAATTAGGAGTAAATTTGAGTATCCGATAATTGTCTCGATCACAAACGAACAGATTATCATTATTATCAATAAAAATACTCACTGGACTACTAAGAGATAGTAAATCAGATCCTACACTTCCATTACTATTACCCCCCATTGTTATTCCAGTTTCATTCCATGTGGCACACGTCGGAATTGTCAATGCATAGATGCCAACGGGAGCGACTGGAAATGAAATAATAATTCTTTACTTTAGGTGTTTGATAAAATAAAAAAAAAATTACACACAAGTGATTGTTGTCTGGGTAGTTGTTGATGTTGTTGAAGTACTACTAGTAGAAGTAGTGGTTGTCTGACTAGTTGTAGTTCTGCTGGTGGTTGACGTAGTAGTAGTTGATGTTGTTGAAGTGGTGGTAGTTGATGTTGTCGAAGTAGTAGTAGTTGATGTTGTTGTTGTGGTAGTAGTTGATGTTGTCGAAGTGGTAGTAGTTGATGTTGACGAAGTGGTAGTAGTTGATGTTGTGGTTTTGGTAGTAGTTGATGTTGTTGTTGTGGTAGTAGTTGATGTTGTCGAAGTGGTAGTAGTTGATGTTGTGGTTTTGGTAGTGGTTGTTGTCGTTGTAGTTGTAGAAGTAGTTGCCGTTGTTGTCGTCGCAGTTGTAATTGTTGTTGTTGTTGCTGTTATTAAAGTTGCTAAAAATGGAAAATAGAATCGATCAAATTTCAAGTTGAAGACCCTAATAGTCTCACTCAAATCTATTAGATACAGTAAAAATCTGACACATTAGATCTTTCTCCCCATAGGTACTCAAATAAATCACTTGGATATATTCAATAGTACTGCTCATAACATGTTATTTATTTTCTGCCTGTAGACTTTTCTGTATGAACTTCTCACTTCTACACACAAATAAATATATGAGGATGGAATGGATGGCTTAGAGTCTTCTCATTAGCCATCTATCCACCCTCAAGGGTTTCTTCAGTTGAAGCTAAACAGAAATTGATTTGTTTGTTAGAGAGAAACAAGCTCATGTTATGTAAATGAGTTCTACATTTGGTGACCGCTCACTTCGGTACATAACATTTCGTCCCGTTCAATTCGCCCCACACGATTCGTCCCAATTACATTTCGTCCCATTACATTTCGTTCCCTTACATTTCGTCCCAATTACATTTTGTCCTAATTACATTTCGTCCCCTTACAATTCGTCCCAAGTTCATTCTGTCCCCTTACATTTCGTTCCAATTACAATTCGTCTCATATCTTTGCTAAGATCAACTTTTAGTTATTTTAATTAAATATCGTGTAAATACTTATCGTCGCGTCTATTAATCATCGCGATAATAAACGACCAATGAACAATGAATATATTCCTTTTTTTCTATTCTACATATTTATCGAGATTAATTTTCTGTTTGTCATTCAACCACGTGCGCTCGTAGTTATTGGTATTTTGTACAAATTTGTACAAATAGTATAAACAAAAATATGAATACTATTGAGGTATGAAAGAGTTCTCGGGAAAATTCAATGATATATTTTTCAGAATATTTGTACACTCAACATCGAATAACAGAAGAAAAACGTATATTTCGTTGCGAAGATCCAAATTGTAGAAGTAAGTGTAAATCGTTAAATCTAATCTTTTAACTTTGCTTTATATTTTTTTGATCGTTGTCAAACGAATATTCAGATGGAAGTATTACTCAAAGAACCATCTGAACATTCTCATGTACCTGATCCAGATCGGCTGCACCTCATTCGACTTAAAAATGAAATTAAAAGTCGTGGTGCATCATCAGATGAAGGAGCTAGTACGATACTATTTGATGTATTACGGACAATTCCATTAACTATAACTACTGATTTACCTACAAATGACGCATTGTTGTAAACGATTCGATTTAACGACCAGCAATGCAACTTGATCATAATGGTCGTTTACCTTTAATATTACGACAAACTGATCGAGGAGAAAGTTTTATTCTATATGAAGATGATTCTATGGTAATATTCACATGTGATAAGGACTTATCAGTTTTAAAGCAGTTAAATTTATTAAAATAAACTTTATCTCATATTGCTATACTGAGAATGAATAGTTACAATATGGGACGAAATGTAAGGGGACAAAATAAAATTGTGACGAATTGTAAGGGGGCAAATTGAAAAGGGACGAAATGTAATTGGGACAAAATGTAATAGGGACGAAATGTAAGGGGACGAAATGTAATGGGACGAAATGTAATTGGGACGAATTGAATGGGGCGAAAAGTAACGGGATGAAAAGTAGGGGACGAAGTGTAGGGGTACCCTACATTTGTGATTAGTAAGTTAAGTCAGCCAAAAGAGCTATTATGAAGGATCTAATATTGGTCATTGTGTGTAGATAGTGTCACATTTCTTTTTGTTGTTACAGCAATGTGAGACGGGTAGAATAATGTTTTTAATATATTCTTTTCATATTTTTTTTATGAAATCGAAATACTAAGCGTTAAAATCTTAAATTGATTGTCTAAAATTAGTTCACAAAAAAAAACAGCATCGTAGAACTATCCGTGATCAATTAGTCTGATGTCACTGATTCTAAAATGATTACTTATAATATGACCGAGACTGAAATTTAAAAAAAATTGTGATAATTGATTTTGAGTAACAGTGAGCAAAGTTTTCATACGTGCATCCAACAAAATTTTGAACCATCTTCAAACGCTGGTTCGTTAGCGTGAGTGCTAAAATTGAGTGAGTCAACAAAAATTCATTATCCTTTCTATCAGCGAGTATTGTAAGTGAATAATCCCCTCCATTCTATAGTAATTCATTGTCCATAAGTGGTGCTTTCGAGTTTTTCAAATATACCATAAGTGTCTCCAAAGTAATGGCTAGCATGTGGACATCGACTTTGCAGTAATCTATCGCACCTATTAATAATCAAAGTCAAACTAACAGAAAGTTGCTATCAGGCTTGAGACATTAAAGGGATGATATCTCAATTCGAATAAAATTATTTTCCTTGAAGACTTTCATACTGTTAGCTGTAACTATGACACTGTTTTTAAGACAAGCTTGATCTTGTATTCTAGTTGATTGTATAGATAACAATTTGTTAGATATTGAAATAAACTTAATTGATAATCTTTCTTGAAGATTATGTACAAGGATATTGTTTAGGTGCCAATGCAACTCAATGAGAACTATTAGCATTCTAAAAGTCGTTGGTTTTAGAGAACATTTTGAAGATTGATGTTATCTTTTCTTCCTTAGCATACATTCTAACTACTTTGTTTCCTTTTACATTGATGCATCATAATGTAACTTTACATAAAATCAATAAATCTAGGCTCCATTATTCTTTCTCAAGACGTATTTTCATCGTCCTAAACTCACTTGTCGGTGCCGTTCCAGAAAATACCATAAAAATAAGAACCACAGCTATAGTGACTCCTGCGACAATTGTTCCAATAGCTATGAGGACGATCAATACTATTTTCACAATCGAGCTTGTCTGTTGTCTAAAAATAGAGAAAAATAAGCATTCCAATGATCTTTTAATGAGTTAATATCTAATGTGAAAATAACTAACACAGAATTGAGTGTATGGCCAGAATTAGAAGCGACTTCAGGAACATCATTTAGCTTGAGGTCAATCTGTTTAACTGTTATTTGAGACTCTGTGTTATTCTAAATAAAAAACACACTTATTGGATCATGTAATATAATAAATTCAACAGAATAAAATCACAGTAGTATTTTTCATTTATTTTATCGCTCATTGTCCTTCGTCAAATACGTATGAAGGCCCTTGTTATTATATCTGTCAATATTTTGCATCATTTGAGAAATACTTTTGAATCATCAAAAATTATCTCTTCTTATGAAACTCATAGCATTACAATAACACACCAATCCAACTACATCTGTTCTAGTATTGTTGAGAACTAAGATCAACACATAAATAGCCTTTTGAAACTATTACAGATTGCGAAAAATACACTGAAAACTCCTGCAAATGTCATATTGAAGATATAAGTCAGTAATGTAGAAATCGAACATTTGTTGCAAGTTAAAAATGTCAAGGTCTAAAACATTAGCATAAGGTAATCTTAGGTATGAAATCTGAATCCGATGCCACATTTTGACTTTGTTATGATTTATTATGAATTATCTCTCATTTTGATATGTCGTGGCAGTCATAAGCTGTGCGCTTCCTAATACATGCTATGCCAAGTTTTATTAAAAATATTAGAAATTATCAATAATTCATGACAAGAATATTGGAAAAATTAAAACTTGATCTTGGATTCGGATTTTCCGCGCACGACTACTCTTTGATCAAGTTTTACAATGTGAAATTTAAAACAAACCTTCCAATATTACAAGTATTGCACTACTCAGGAAAGAAAAATATATCCTAGTCTTATAGTTTTTCGAATTATTTTTTTTAAGGCGGTCTTTTATCATGAGTTAGAGATCATCTAAATTGTGCACACAATTGGCAGTCAAAACCTTCTATTGGCCACATGGCTTTATTGGTCTTATTTTCTTCATTTAAATTTATACAATTCAGAAAAAAATATAAAGTTATTGGCTTTTTACGTTGATTATGTTTTATGTCTTCTTTGAGTGTTTCAATAGCTGTTTTCTAGTGTTTGATGCTGCATGACAACGATTGCAACTGAAAGAACTATACTCACTCACTAAGAAAGCATCCATTTAGGGACAAAAAAAAACGATTCTAATATCAAGTTTTGCATCTTCAGTCATCATACCGTGCTTTGGTCTATAGGATAATAACGACGAGGTAAATGAGGAGCAACCGCTTGTGTGCTAGTAGGCATCGTTTATTGATATGTTTGTTGGTGAATCGTCGTCGAAAAATGTCGAACTTTGCTTACTTTACAACTTGAAGTTGTAACAATAAAACATCGATCAGGAATGTATGTTGTCTGTAGACACTTATTGAATGCTTCAATTAATGGAAATAGCGGTATGTTTCATTTTTGCGCTTTTTGCTTTTATAATAATGCACATTTAGTAATGGGCTGAAGTGCATTTCAACATGTGCACAAAACATTGTTTTGTTTAATATTTGTTTGACCAATAATTCCATTTGTTACTGCATGTATTCTCGTAATCACGATGGCTACCCAGTGAAAACTATTTGTAAAAAATAACGGTTGAGAATGCGTTCCAAAAAATGAAAAGCCCTTTTTTTAAGAAAAGAAAACGTTCCGAAAAAAAATGGAAAGCATTTCAAAATGGAACGGTCTAAAACGCATTCTATCACTTTTGGAACGTGTTCTTAGTCGTTCCAAAAACGGAACGATCAACAAAGCATTCAATCACTTTTGGAACGCTTTCCACCACTTTTGGAATACTTTCTCTTCTTGAGAGGAGGCAACTTTCTTAATCATACGACTAATCATTAATGGATAAATCTTTAATTCGTCAAAAGACCATTTTCGGGGTAACTCGACGAGCTCGATCGAATGACGTGCTCCAAATCGTTGTAACTGAAACCGTTATTAAAATCATGCTTTTTCTAAATCAGAAGTAGCATCCCCAAAGAATAACTAGCTGAAGGTTCCACCATTACTCACATCAGTTTCAACCTGCTTTGTTTCAGTTCTTTGATTTTTGAATCGAAATGTGCTTTAATTCCAAAAGAAAGTATTCATCACTTAGAAGAATTCATTCTTTCAATGCTTCTCTAGAAAACGTAAAAGAAAGCGATCTTATTTTGATGGATTGCTATCTGTGCCGTTCCGAAAGAGAATGAACTAGGATGGCTTCTATTGGTTTAAGAATGGTTCGGAATGCTTTCCCTTCAAATAGAGAACAATTTCTCAATAGAAAAGAAAGCATTCCGTCTTATTGTGGAACGGCAAAGAACGAGTTCCTTCAGACTGAGAGTGTTTCTTCTGGAACATGAACGCATTCACTAGCAAAAGGAACGCATTCTTTGCATAGAAAAAAGGTTTCCATATTTTTATGAAACCATTCTGTTCCGTTTTTTTTCAAAATATTTTTCACTGGGTACTATTGTGAGATGCATAAAAATGCATAGGAGTATACGGGTATATAATTGCTAGCATATTCCAGACCTAAATAGCAACATATTTTTCTATCATCACTGTCAATTAACAGATATTAGCTCACAAATGCGC
Source organism: Rotaria sp. Silwood1 (assembly GCA_905250075.1). Taxonomy (NCBI): domain Eukaryota; kingdom Metazoa; phylum Rotifera; class Eurotatoria; order Philodinida; family Philodinidae; genus Rotaria; species Rotaria sp. Silwood1. Next base: position 75,100 of record CAJNOP010000156.1, on the reverse strand, counting down.
ATTTCTGACAGAAAAACAATGTTTTTTTTTTTGTTTCATAATAATGAATCAACACTAACGAACAGTTCTATCTTGTCATTCGCATACCACAGATCAACTTAGTTATTAGATTAAATAAATAAAAGAGTCAAGAAGACAGAGATGCGAAACAAAACTAATGAATAGACGCATGCATTAGAGAATTAGAAAATAAAAGTAAGATGAAAGAAGAAACGGAAGACAGACAGCGATATATTTATGGCATTATGATAACCTTCTCTTGATCCATACAAAAGTCATTATGGTGGATGAACAATGCTTCGTAGACGGCGCAATGGCAACGAACTCGATTATTTTACGTATTGATTCGCACCTATAATGGATCAGTGCTTCGATCTGTACATGATGGGTATAATGTGTTGTCGTTATATCATATTAGCAATATTTTTTTCTTCATTCTTCGGAACTTCAATCGTATATGGTTTCTAATAGGTCTTGTTAAGAAGCCGGCCAACACGAAAAACAAACTATAAGATAAGTCTGTTCGAAGATATAAAGGATGGTTGGCTGGATGAAAAGAATAACCGCTTCTATTCAGCTCATACTTTCACGTCCACTCTCAAACCTCAGCGAAAAAAAAATATCATTTTCAGATAAAATGAAACTAGTAGAGTATTTATGATTAAAGTATTTATTTCGCAACACATAGCACAGAACATGCACAGTCAATTGTAACTTATATAACGTTACATTTTTATTAAAAAAGAGGATATTTTTTTTTTATTATTTTGTGCAAAGACAGTTAGGCAGATGTGTAATGTATAAAATAATTGTGACAAAGCGGATCACTAACTACAGTTAATGTGAGTTATTTAATATGAAAAACTATCTTGGTACGGTGAATATAGTACCTACGTCATTAACTACAAGAGCAGTTCCACTGAGAATATATAAGAATGATCTAGTTGAGTATTAAAATAAACAGATTTGTTTAATCATGTATCAATTGACTGCTTAACAAATTCTATTGAGTGATCACTATTGATTGAATTGATATACAGTATATTTCGTAAACCTGCAAATTTAAAAAAGTACTTGTTGATAAATAGTAAATGGGCAAATTTATAGCACTAACAAGATTGTAATATGTGACAATACCATTCGAACTGAATGCACCACCACCAATACCGGAAACAGTTTTAAAATTGGAACCAAGTTTTAATTACGATAGAATTAAACTGCAAGCATCACTACATGTATTATCTGTTAAAGCATAAATCGATCGAAAATATTTTCTCTTAGTTGCATTTTTAATCAAAAAGTTTTCTCTACCAAATGCTTATCCATTTCATATTTGTAAATGAAAGATCAGTTCGCAAATCTAATATTGAATTTGGATATGAACTACATGTGTTGGAAAAGGACTTTATTGGTTCATTCATTCTATCGTCCATCAGTTCATACAAGACACTACGATTAGAATATTTAAAGATTAAATAATTTAGTAAACTAAGTTAGACAACTATAACCACCATGATTTCCAATTAAATCAATAATTAATGTTTTTTCCAGTAGCTATTAAAAATATGTTTTTTTAACATCTTCAAACTTTTCTTCAGCAAACGAAGCAAGCCTGATAACCGCACCTTTTGTTCGTTTATCAGTATAATAATACGCATTGTTATCTCACATAATAAAATCAAAGCTATTATTTTTTTCTCTTGATATCAAGTAAATTTTTTTAAACTAGTCACATATTGAAAACAGGTCTTTTATCAAATGATTATGGTCCTGCAAAGTGATTATCAAACTTTTTTGTAAGTGTCACTCGATAAGGAGATGTCAGTATTGATTCAACATTATCAAAAATGGTAAATATTATATTGTTAGTCGTTGATAAAGAATAATCTGCAAAATTTCACAAACAAAGTTCTTCTCTCAAAAACAGAATCCATTTGGAATTTTATCTTTGCTCATAAGTCGATACTATCATCTGTTTTTTTTAATAGTAAAAGTTCCAGAATAAACTGTAGTAATATTTCCGTCATGGCACTCATATAATCAACAAGAGAAGCATGATTCGATCTTTTTATCAGTTTGAAAAGTAAACAATATCACTATTTATGGATTTATTGACGTATATAGTAGTGTGATAAGAGCTGCTAATTCATATAAACTGCATTATTATAATAGTCTTATTCATGAAATAGTCGACGGTGAAAAAAAAATAATAACTTCAAATTACAAAAAACAAAAAAATGACTTATCGAGTATAGAGCAACAATTATAAATGAAGTCGGGACGTCTCAAACAAAAAAGACATTTTCAGTTTTAAATGTAAAAATAAATAATAAATTGTTGTTCTTATCATCGATTATCAGCGAAAACAACGATAGTTGACAAAAAATTTTTCAGTTTACAAATAATATATTAGGATAACAAGGTTGAAGGATATACGTCAGTTCCACATTGCAGCTCCAAAAGAGCTGCGCTAACAAGCTTTTTTCTTTATTTTACTTTAAAAAAAATACAGTAAAGGAAAGAAAAGTTAAGTTACTTTAGTTTGTCAGGTAAGGCAACGAAAAAATGTTCACACTCAATTGTGTTCAAGCTGTACCTATATGAAACTGATAGAATTGGTGCATTTAATAGAGTGCATGAAAAAGAATAAACTTCCTAAATTCATCTTATGTTCTACATTCAGAATTTCATACTACATAAAATTATTATATTCATATTTATCATACTTGAATATTTATTGCTTACATAGGCTCAGAGTTATTCATAGTAGACGTCGAGTAATAGCTTATGCGCAATCTACTTCCACATTCGGTTTTGTTCGACTATCATCTGTTTCTTCCGAACACGGAACTATTGATAACAAAATTTTTCAACGTGTTCTATATGTTTTTGAAAAAAGTTTCTGAACATATATTTCGACTCTTCACTTTATTTGTCAACTTGAAATTTCAAACACAATCTCAGTAAAATAAATTTAATTTTAGTCAAAAAACAAATGTTATCGATGTGGGATGTAGGTGTGTTTGCTGCTATTTTATTCCTCTACCCACCTACACGCACACCACAGCCACACTCACATTTGCAGCCAGACATGCACACTTACCCTGGTGTGCCACGAACGCAATAAATACTAACGGTTGTTTCTCGGAAGTAGAATTTTCTAACGACTGACTCACTCATATAGAAGGATGTGAGTGTGGGTGGGTGTGGGTGGGTGTGAGATGTGGGTGTGGTGTGAGTGTGGGGTGGGGTATGGGTCTGGGTGGGTGTGGATGTGGATGTGGATAATAACGAGGCACACCCACACCCTTATTACTTGTCTTTTTGTGTTTTTTTCTCTCGTCTAATTGTAACAAAGTGCTCACACTATATTTGTAACTGATCTTTTTCATGTAACTTCATTTATTTTGACTGACGAAGTCAACAGTAGCTGACGAAACGTCTCATAATAAAATATGATCTATTCGGTACTCTTTTCTTTGTTATTTGTTTCCTATAGTCTTTTTGAGAAGTATCATTATTTTATATTTAGAAGCAAAAGCTGTGGTGTAGGTGCCATTCATGAGAAGACCTGCATACCACATCGACACGTTTTTTCCTACTTTCCCTCTTTGTTATACACTTTTTTGCGTATGATTTTTTGCAGACATGTTTGTGTTCGTTCTCTTTCGATTGCTCTTGCACAATAGGAAAAACAAATTATACTGCTTTTTGGTCGACAAATATTTAAAGTGTAATGCAAACAAATGATACTTCTGTTTTTGTAATAATGTAAAAGTTGTTTGATCTTCATTTTGAAAGAGTCATTCTTTTTCCATATCGATTTACTTAATGACTTATCTTCAAATTAAAAGTGGATAAAACCTTAAAGAGAATAGCAGTAAATTAAAAGAATAATAAAAGAATTGGAAAACTTCTGGTTACAATAACGTACAATGGATAGAAAAGCAATAGGTATCGATTTGGGTATGGTATATTCAAGTGTTGCTGTATTTCAACATGGTAAAATAGAAGTCATTCCTAATAAACAATCTAATCGAAAAACACCATCATACTTTGCATTTACCAATAATGAACGTTTAATCGGTGATGCAGCTAAAAATCAAGCAGCATTGAACCCAACTAATACAATATTTGATGCTCAACGACTTCTTGGTCATAAATTTGATGATCCAACTGTACAAGTTGACATGAGAAGTTGACCATTTAAAGTAATTAATGATAATGGGAAATCGAAGTTTCAAGTTGAATATAAACGTAAAATAAAATGCTTCACACCTGAAGAAATAATCTCAATGATATTAACGAGAATGAAAGATATAGCAGAAGCTTATCTTGGTGAACAAATTTCTGAAGCTGTGATTACTGTTCCAGCTTATTTTAATTATTGACAACGTCAAGCAATAAAAGATGCTTGTGTTTTTGTTGGTCTGAATGGATTATATATAATAAGTGGATCAACAGCTGCTGGGCTTGGTTATGGCTTTGATAAAAAATTTCCGATTGCAAGAAACATATTTGTTTTTGATTTGGGTGGTGGTCATTTTAATGTATCAATTTTAGCAATTGAAGAAGGTGTCTTCGAAGTTAAATCAACCGCCGGTAAATAATGTAAAACAGAACTTTGAAAAATTATTTTAAAACCATATTTTAGGTGATATATATTTGAGTGGAGAAGATTTTGATAAAAGAATGGTTGCACATTTTGTTCAAGAATTTATAAGTAAATACGGTAAAGATTTATCACAAAATAAGCGTGATCTTCGTCGGTTGCGTACTGCTTGTGAGTCTGCTAAAGTGACTTAAATTTTTATTTTATATATCTAATAAAAACTTTATTAATTTTTTTTTTCATTTAGCGTACTTTATCGTCGTCATTCCAAGCATTAATTGAAATTGATGCATTACATGAAGATATTAATTTTTATTGAATCATAACCCGTACTCGTTTTGAAGAACTTAATGATAGTTTATTTTATTCAACACTTGAAACAGTTGAACGGGCTTTAAGGGATGCTAGAATGGATAAAACTAGCATCCATGAAATTCTTTTTATCGGTGGTTCAACACGTATTCCACAAATACAAAAACTTTTACAAGATTTCTTCAATGGAAAAGAATTAATGAAAGTAATCAGTTCAGATGAAGCAGCCGTTTATGGTGCTGCTGTTCAAGCCGCTATTCAGGCCGGTGATAAATCAGAAGAAATTAAAGATTTATTATTACTAGATGTTACACCAATTTCATTGGTAAGGAAAATAAAAGAGTTCTTCTATAACGTCCTTCGCTTTTTTTGACGGTATTGAAACAGCTGGAGATACTGTGACGGTAGTAATAAAACGTAATACAACAATTCCTACAAAACAAACAAAAATATTTACAACGATTTCAAATGATCAATCTGGTTTTGATATTAGAGTTTTTGAAGGACAAAGATTAATGACGAAAAATAATATTTTACTAGAGAGTTTTAAACTCGCTGATATTTCACTAGTACCTCATGACGAAATAGAGATTGAAGTTACATTTGACCTTAATGCAACTAGTATTTTGAATGTTTCAGCTATGGAGAAAAAAATCTGGAAAAGAAAAGACAATTACCATAACAAATGATAAAGTACGTTTATTTTAAGAGAAAATTGAATGTTTGATTGCTAACGCTGAACAGTATAAAAAAGAAGAGAAAATACAATGCGATCGTATTGAAGCTAAGAATTTACTTGAATCATATTGTTTTAATATGATGGAAAAAATTAATGATACAAAATCGGATGATAAAATTAATATTAATGTCAAGAAAACGATCGATGCTATTGAAAATATATTGGTATGGTTGGAACAAAATCAAGTGAGAAAATATTATTTTTATGTTTTATTTTATTTTATCAACATTTTAGTATGCTACAAAAGAAGAATTTGAATGTAAATTAAGAGAACTTGAAACAATATGTTCACTAGCAATGATGAAAATTTACCATACTGAAGACAGGACTGAAAAAATTTCAAAGGCATTATCCGACGATATAACAGGTGAGTAATCGATTTTCAAGTTCACCCTAATCATAGCCAATTTCATCATAAAAACAAATAAAGAAATTGTCGTAGACGCCTTTTTTCTACAGTACTTTTTACTTTTTTATTGGAAATACTATTTTCATCCATATCTACCATGAACTAATTAGAATTCGTTGTTTTTTTGGATCCAGCTTTTCGATGAAGTGCAAGAAAAGCATTATGTTTCTCTGGTTTTCTATTAAAAGATGCTTGTGTTAAGAGAATCAAAAATGAGTGAAGCCTTTCGCATCCAGCCACAATATTTTTTACAAATACGATACCATTTAGCATAGCAAGGATTGCTTGTTTTTTTCTAATCAACTTCAGAGGAGTAGAAAACAGTGATATGCAATAGCAAGGGCCGAAAATCAAAGTAGTCCTGAGCACTAGAATTTCTAGTCTACGTCAAACTGTTTCGTAACAATATGTTTTCATGACACTGTTTTTTTAGAGAAATCTTTACTAAGTATTAAGAGAGTTTAGAAAAACAGCTTTTTTTTCAAATGATGATTGATAAATGCAAAGTACACAAAACAATTTTATGAACTTCTTTTCCAGAAAATAAGAGTTTTCCTACTGTTACACTCTCATCAACTAGTGATGATGAACTATCCAATCTAAGTTCACGCGTATTTGATATTCGAAATGAACATCAGCGTATGCTTTTACCGTAAAGTTCACTCCATTATCTATTAATATTGCTATTTGCTACAATTTATCTTTAGAATCGAAGGTTACGAAAAGAAACTTCTCTTGCCATTGGAACTTGCGATTGAACACTTAGAAGATATCATTCCCAATATTAAGCGAAATGCATCGATTGCAAAAGCAAGATCTACTGATGTGTACGATAGAGAATAGTCTTTACACGAGACGCATTTCTGCTCTGCTGAGTGTCATTAAGTGATTCGACGATAAGAATGTCTTCCAAGAGTATGTGTGTGTGTGCGGGTGGATGTGTGTAGCTGTGGCGGTGACTGTGAGTGTGGCTGTTTGGGTATTGGTACGGATTTTGAAAAGACTCACATCCACATCCGCATCTATTTTTTTTTGTATTTATGGTCATTGATCAAGAATCATCCAATATATTCACAAAATATAATTAAGATTATGTTCAATAGATCATTAAAATTGAATGTGTGTTTCCAAATGAGTTTTCTAAGGCTTTGATTTTTTGCTTGACTCGAATATTCAAAGCAGAAAAAACTGTAAAAAAAAGGAGCATATGATTTCCAATGTTTATGATATCTTTTAAGATATATTAATCGATTGATTGATTGATAACGATTGAGGCTGATTTCCTGAATTCTAGAGCAAGATTTATTGATATCGAAAAACTCTCTGTTCGATGTTCAAGTATAGAAAGATCGTTGTATTGATTGCCAACATTTAGTTTTATGATAATGCTACATATAGAACGAAAAACGAATTATCTTAATTCAATAAAAATTAACATTTAACAAAAAGAATTCAAGAAAATATTAAGTCTTCCTTATAGACAAAAAACTCAAACAGTAACAATAATCTTTTAGTGGGAAAGAGTAACGATTTCCAGAAGAAGGACATTATCTATGTAGAATTTAATTTGTTTAAGTAAGATTTACATAGAGACTAGTTTCAACTTATCTCAGACCTAGAAAAACAGATCACTCTATTGAGTAACGTATTTTAAAATATGAGCTCCTAAATGTGCCGCCTGCAACATTTACAAGTTTAAATGTAAAATGTTTTTTTTGCATTGACGACATTCAACAACAAATTTTACTTAATTTTAACTGAAAATCGTATTGTTAAAACAAAAGAAGTGGAAAAATGCAACGTCGACATTACTTGTAATCTTATTCTTTCCAACTTTCGTTTATTTTTCGTCTGCATGTTGACTTAAGAACAATTGCGTTCGATGCCATGCTTCATACACTGTTTGTTTTTCTTCGATCCTTTCAGAGCGATATTCGGAGTGCGGAGGTGGGGGTCTGGGTGGTCGGTGTGGGTGGATGTGTGTTGGTGTGAGTAAAGAAAGGAGTGACATCCACACCAACACCCGTTTCCTCTGACTTTCTTTGTTTCTTGTTTCATGTTTTCGCACTTCATAACGATTCGTTACCTTTCCAATATCTTGAATGAAATTTTGGTGACTGCTTTCTATTTAATCGTTACTGTTCATTTCGAAGAAACCGATCACAACTTGAAAAAGAAGCTTTCTTTGATAAGACAATCAATAGACAAGCAATATTATTTACACTAAGCTTAATCATAAGCACAATTTAGTTTCAAATATAAGAAAAAACGGACTTCATATAAAAATAACGGAATACATGACAATGATAAATACGAAAATCAGTTTTTTGTAATGAAGTCTAATTTTGCTCAAATATTAATCATTCTATCAGCTCACTTTTTAAATATTCGTGGAGGTCGACAGCACATCACTTTCTTCGCACCACTGAAAATCGTGCAAGATGCTGACAGACGACATTTTAAACCAGACTTACAATCATCGACGATTGGTATACAAGCCTCATTTTCTTTACGACTGAAAAATCCTGCCCAACTAAAAAAAAATTAACAAGAAAAAAAAAACATATTTTTTTTAGATAAATTCAATGTAATAATTTACTTGGAGTTAGCAAAACTGACGATGAGAATGAGAATAAACCAAAGTCGCATTTTAGTATGTCTTAGTTCGATACACTTCTCAACTGAATAAGAGTGTATATATATATATATATTTGCAGAAGTAAGAGATTCCTCTCGACTCTTTAGTCCTACATTATTTGCTTTCTTCTGATAAATAATATGAAGTATATACATAAGTGTATGAATGAATAAGTCTGAAATTGTATATTTGAATAGGTACCTTTTGCAAATAATATTCATCAATCCAGATTATTGTTTGTTAGAGTCCTATGGTACTTATAAGAATTATTCATCTTGCTGACAGTAAACGAAAGAAATAGAAAGAAATCCATAAGTACAATGAATGAATTATTCTTTATATGCTAATGTTTGAATAATGCATTATTTATATAAGAAATAAGCAACTTTTGAGGGAGTTTTGATGGTGTTGGTATGGGTGTAAGTATGAGTGGCAGTCATGTCATTTTTTCAAACTCCACATCCACATCCATCCTTTTGCACTATATTATCGTTTAATTCTGTTTGTCAGCTCGAATTCTCTCATAACATATTCCTGTTTATTTCTTCGATACAGTCATCATTGTTGCGAAATATTTTCATATTTTTGTATGAAATTATCCGTAATATTGTTTTCATATGATATCAAAGATAAAATCAGCTGTAAATCGAAAAACCTTTTTCTTAAATGTTTAGCTGTTGCGACAGACAAGTGAAACATGTGTTTCTTTGTCTGTAGTAATTAATCCCCAGAAGAACTATTCAATTGTATCAAAACACTCATGGTCAAATCACAAATATAACGAATGGACGTATAGTCTTGTTGAAAATAACTTCTACAAAGAATGTATTAAACTAAATGACTCAATTATCTATTAGCAATCAAAGACTAGGTGTGGGTATGGGTGCTAGAAGTGACAAAATCCACGCTCACTCTATGTGCTTTGTTGCATTAGAATTGTAATGCAAATGATTTGTGATTATGAAAGAAAGTTGAAATCGATATAAAAAAAAAAAGTTCTCATTCTGCTAGTTCGATTTCGATATCACGAAGGACGACAATTTCTTTGCATTAAAAATGGTACATTAAAGTTATTGCTAAATGTTACATTTGACATTAATGTGTGTTCTATGTAACAATACATTCTCTCCGTCTAGATATTTTGTTCTTCATATTCAATCAGTACTCTTTTTTTCTATACGCTATTGATTGATATCTCTGACATCTGGACACCACCTGTACACAAATAGAAGAAATGTGTATAAGCGATAGATAAAACCTTTGAATTTAAAAAAAAAAGTATCTGTTGTTCATATAATACAATAAATAAATCAACAATCTTATTATTTATATCGATGGTAGTCGTGCTTGAACAACTCAAGACGAACTTTTTTGATATTAAGTTTGATTAAGCATTTTATATGAAACGAGCACAATCAATTCGAAATATCAAGGTGTTAAACGTAGAAATTTTGTTTTTTGTGAGACGTCGTAGTAACTGGTCGAAGCTGTTTCTAACATTAAAAACATGCTTTTGCATTATTTTTTATTTTATGGCAATTATCATTATAATTTGATTCAAACGAACCAAATTACTTTTCATTATGTTGCGTGTACATCTTTCTAATGATGATACAATCTGTTTTTCTTGTTCTATGCATTTTACACATAACAACATGTTGAACATTTTTAATGATAATGAAGAACAAAAAACAGTTTGTTATTTTACTGATTGATGATCATCATGATACACTCGTTTGATTCCTTCGACGAGACATATCGCCGTATGCAAAACTAATCGATAAGGATGGGTGTGAGTATGGGTGGGGTGTGGATGTGCTTCGATATTATCCACATCCACACCCTTAAATCTCTTTTATTTGTATTGAGATATATTTATCAAACTGATCGAAATTTCGATCATTTTCGTTTACGGATATTTGAACATATCTTGAGAAGTTTTTAAAAATCCGTTAATACATAATTGAACGAAAGCTGATTATTAGTGAAGCAAATATTTCAATCAAAAATTCAATAAACTTCCATGATACAGATTCATAACTGAGGCAATCATTTCGGCATGTAAAAATCATCATAATTATTTATTAGTTACTCTTTAGACGAATTTATATGGTATAAAGTAGTAGTTCTTAGGTTGTATTCAGCAAGAGTAAGATCTAGCCCTTATCATGCTGTTTTAACAGGTACACATCCACGCCATTTATCGTTGAAAACAAGGACGATGCACGGTAGATTGAAGTTCTAGTGTGTATGAGCACTTGTGCACCGTTTTGTCATTCGGTTACATACTCGTGATTGTTTATTGAATAGTTATTAACTATTTTCAAAAGTACCTACTAAAAACGATTTACATCTATGTATATATCGTTCACACAAATAAGATTGTTACTAAAAATAAGAAAAATCTGATTTATAGAACAATTGACTAAAAACATAAAAATTCATTAAAAACTTTTGAATTCATCAGAACCTAGTCTTCTTATTAATAATTTTTTTGTTTTCTTTTGTTCCTTTTTCGCTTGTTTGCTACTTTTTTCTTGTACCATGTTTCGGCTTTTTTTCTTATGGCTTCATTTATTTTCGTAGCGCTTATGTTCGATACATTCATAGTATCTTTTTCTTCTTTGCAAATATCTTCTCGTAACCATTTGAGAAATATATTCATAGTGTTCATTTCTATGGACACATTTTGTTCACGCATGTAGTCAAGTCCTTGATACATTCGATTTTCTGTACATGCATACTCAATAAATTCACCAACATCGGCAAATCTTGTTGCTTTAACAGACACCAATCCTTTAGCTTGCGTGACCAAATGCTGTCGACCTTTGACTTTGAAAGTAAGATTACCACGTGTTTGAACCCATTCGGTCCATACAACACCTTCACCAATGCCTAATCGATTAAAATAAGTACCTACAGGGCATTGTTGTTCAACTTGTTCAGCAATTTTTGTCAATATATCCTGTGAAAGTTCAGCATTATTAAAGTCAATGTCGATTGTGTAAGTTGGAAAATCTAAAATATTATAAATAGAATATTCATGCCATTTTATATTTGTCCATTCTTTTGGATCGAGCCAATAGGTCCTTACAGGCTTTTGTTCTTGTTCTTGATTATCTGCATCAGCAGTATGTGCAGTTGTCTCCGATTGATTTACTATTTTCACTTTGAAGATAACAAACATAAGTGGAAGGCCACTAATAGCTACATGTTTTTGAATATTTCCACCACACCATTCACCATAAATGACAACTTTATCACCACCCATGTAATGTTCACGGATAGTTGGGCAATACGGAAGAACATGAGCAGTGAAAAACTGTCCTGCAAGAGAATTCATATGTTGAGCGAAATCGGCATAATCATCATACGGTGTGATCAAACGATTTCGTGATTGATACCAGTAACCCGATTCTATTTGATATCCAATGGCTACATTGGAGCCATGCAATTTAACAGTGCCAATGAAATTCAATGTAGGTAGTTGTTTATCATGATTATCTGGTGAGAGACTTGCGTACTTGTTTACATCGTCAACTACTTGTCGAAATTGTGGCGTTGTCGGATATGAAATATGAATAGCCATAGGAACAGACAAAATTTGATTCTGAATAGAAAAAAATAATGGTACATGTATGTTTCAGTGTAGACATTTTATATGAGTGAATACTTGAATTGTGTAATTATATGAGTCATGTAGAAATAAAATTGCAACATATGTCAATAATGACGAAGCGAGCAAGGAAGTTTGTAGAGAAGTGTAAAGAATCGTCACATTGTGGAGAATGGGTGTGGGTGTGAAATGTGATTTTAGGTGTTGTTCTCTTCTTACACCCACATCCACACCCACTTCTGTCACCAATATTCACATGAACTCTCGAACAGTCCATACTCACAATCAGAAGCTAAGTCCAGTGCTAGGGTGTGGATGTGATTGTGAGCGAAGGGCAGACGAATACCCACATCCAAACGTTTGTTCGAACCAATTCGGAAAGAACTCTTCTATGATATTTTTCTGTGATTTAACTCGGTATTTTTACTCTCACTATGCGTTCTAAAACTCATGATTTTATTAAATGCACAACATTCTGTATAGAATAATGTAATATGTTTCGCATTTCATCAAGCCCCTTTTGAAGTATTTTTTATGATCCTTTCGTAGTTGCTCGATTGAGTCGACGTTAATCTCGTGGAATTTACGTCGCCACAAATATTTATTCGAAAGACAAAGAGAAAAAAATTGTAGAAAAATAAATTCCTTATCCAAAAAGATTAAAAAAATAATTAAAACAAGTACTGAAAGGCTCAGCAATATAACATAAAAGCCGACTATATATCGTTAAGTACTGCTTAATATCGAAATTTGTTCAAAATCTTTGATTGTAAATCAATCTTGATTTTTGAAATAACATAATACAAGACAAAAAATGTTTTCACTATCAAATGAACAGGAAACAAAAGTAAATATTAAGACGAATGTAATTGATTTTTTTTTCTTGATTATTGAAGATCATCATCAACTTCTTGTTCTTCATTTTAATCGTGTTCATTGTCAAAAATTATTTAATCTGGAATCATTTCACGCTGTAATGATTCAGTTAAAGCACAATTATCAGAAGAATTTGTTATCTTTTGAGTTTGTGAATCGATTTTCTGTTCTTCTTCACTTAATAATTTCTTAATTTCTAATTGATTTTTTAATTTCCGTAAACGTGTTAATATTGATGAATATTGAAATGATCCACGTTTTTCACCAAATGGATCCTTCAATTAACCATGAAAAGCAAATAAATATTATTTTTAATATTTGTACATACCATCATTAATTGGTCATTTTTATCTGTATTTTCTTTACATACATTAATATAATAATTGTAAAACTCAAAAAATTGTTTTATCATTATTTCACTAAAATGAAAATAAGATTGTTTTTCTTCTAAATAAATTTCTATTGATTTAAATTTACTGTAACTCTTGTGGACATGAATTTGAATTTTCAAGCATTTCGCACACAGCAACACGTAATGTTTCGTGTTGTATGATTTCCTTATAAGTTTTCGAATCACCTAATCGACGTTCCTATTTTTAGACGATTATTTTTTAAAGAGAAAATTAAACAAACTTTTCGTTGTTTTCTATACCTGTTTCAAACCGGGTTCATTATAGTATGGGTTTTCTGACATTAAGGATTGAATTGATATAAGTAGAGATGGTATACCAAGAGCTGGAGACCATGATGGTCCTTTCATAGTACTTAAATATATCAATTAATACAAACTATTAAATATATTAGAAATCAAAAAATCTACTGAATAATCGACAAACACACTTTGCCATTTCGATAAAGATTTGGATTAAAACGAACCGTATTATTGCCAGTTGTTATTAAACGACAACGAGGTACTCCAAATGGACTAGAATACAAATAAAGATTTGTATCAATTGTTAACTTGTTCAGACTTACTAATTAGGTGGACAACGTATTATAAAATAAAAGAATCCACCTTCATATGGTGTAGCAGACGGACCAACAACAAGAGCATGGATCTAGAACAAGAAGAAAAGCTTTTTAGTTTAATCTTCCTGCGGTTGAAATGTGAAACTCATGTATCTTCTTTAGGATATATGATTCTAATGCAAAATATACGGTGTAAAGTCTGTCGAAGACGATGATTCTTTTCCCAAGATGATTGATTGTAAAACAAAGACTGTCTTTTTTTTTTTACAGTTCCAAAAATTTTCTTTTCTTATGGACACCCTAGTTTTTGTCTTTACAGTTGCTATTTACTCATTGTTTCTCATTTTCATAATTCTTTTTCTTAAATTATTATGTTTTATGAGAAACATTGAATTCAATGGCAATTACGGCTGCTAAAAATATCCATTATTTATTAGCAGTTATTTAGGGCTGTCGTAGGAGAATAAGGCTGAGAAACTTCGACTTAAAACTTACACTCCCTATTTTCTTCAAAAAAAAACATACACGAATTCTACACAACAAGTGATCCTTTACGTAAATCAATAGAAATATTTTATACTTTTGTCATATTATCAGGATCAGAAACAATAAATATTCCTGGTAATGGATCTTTGAATATACGTTGAATTTCACTAATCAAAAAAAAAACCATTATGTTAAATATTTGATTTAAAAAATAAAATGTGTACCGTTGAATTCTTTTTAAACAAATGGCGCTTGGTATTTGTTCATCCCAATCCGAAGAATGTAAAGGATCCCATGAATATTTTATTACCGTTGAAATATTATCATTAGAAACTACATTTGTAGGCTGTTCAGTTGATTGATCATTTGTCACCATTGTATTATTAGAATCACTCATTTTTATTTGTCAAAGGAAAATTTCAAATTCTAAAGTGATAATTCATATATTGAAATTTGTTTTACTATTTCTTTTAAATTCGATTATGAAAGTTGGAGACGATTAGCACACATATTTTTATATTGTCACAGTTAAGATATAAATATTTTGCAATTACATACGTGATTTGTATTTTCTTTGGTTTTTTTTTCTTATCTACTCATAATAAAAACTTCAATCGTCATACAGGGTTTTCATGACATCAGAAAGTAAACAAGAAATACCCATGAAGCCTCTAATGAAAAAAATCATGGAAAAACGACCCATTATTTCATTAAAAATCTGAAATAATTAATTTTAATTTGTTAGTTTCAATATTTTCAATGGATTACAACGCATTATCGAGAATCATGCGTGATTCATCAACAATTCATTGTAAAACAATGCATTATTAGAAATTATGCTGAAATTCATGATAATGTAGTGAATTAGGGTGTCGGTGTGGGTAAGTTTTTAGAGAAGAGAAAGTAACCCATATATTCACGCTCATATCCATGCCTGCATACACGCTCACAAACACTCCATTTTCCTCAAAGCGAAAACTTTTTACAACCTTTCTAAATAAATCGACTTTATCTGGCTTCTCGAGAAGAGAATATATATCCAATTTAGAGGTTTTCGAAAAGGAAAAATGTTGCAATAGCTCTCAGGAATTTTACTATTGAAGGCCGCGACGCCAGTGATGACTGTTTAACAATTGGGTTCTTTAAAAAGAAGACAACAGTAAAGTTGTCATAAGCACAGATATTTCGAAAAAATATTTCAAAGGAATACTTTAAAAACTTCACAGAGTCCTATCGCTTTTGCTGATTGCCAATGAATAATTCTCAATCAGTGAGGGCATATGTACCCCTCCTTTCCCCACTTTGAGGGCCTGACAACATGTTCGAGCTTAATATCGGTAAACATCTGGAGGTATCATGTTCTAACTTGTTTCATGTGTACCATCGGTCTTTTTCGTTGCTTTTTGTGACTGTACTATTCTTGAAATAGCAAAAATTTCAATGAGTCCTATCAAAACCGAAAGCACACGAATAATCGATTGATGATGTAAGTCAGTAACAAGTGGCTCTTATCAGAACCATTCTTCCAGTATAAAGAAAAAAAAAGAAAAGGAGATAACGCCATAGAATGAATCACCGAGAGAACAATACGTGGAGTTGAATGATATTGGTTTAAATTGATTACTTTTTCGCAAAGAAACAAACACCGCAGACTGTAGTCTATCTTTCTAAAGATTGATTTCATATGAAACTATTGCTAAATGAATCAAAAAAAGAATATAGTACCAAAAGAACAATGCTTTTACGAAGTCTTGCAGTGCGCATCAGAAAACTATTCAATTATTTTTACTGTATTGACTATGACACTAGACTTCTTATCTAACGCAAACAACAAAATCTCATCGACATGTATCCTTCACAGTCACAACTACATATAAAACACTACCCAGGCAGGGATAAAAATCGTAAAATGGCATTAAAATGCCTATAAATGGTAATTATTATAATGATGTAAAACAGTCACAAAAAATGCCAAAAAATGCTTTTCATGTTAGGCATTGTTTGAAGATAAAGACAATCATTGACCAATTGGAATAAACTAATTAGATAATTTAGATGTAGAGAAAACAGAACATTAAAACAGAAAGCAAAGAAAAAATAATGTTCCAGTGATCGTTCGGGTATAAGCAGTCGTAATAATAAATGAATATTCTGAAGATTATGATAAATATACAATATCTCGAGATAAAAATTTATTCTGAATAAAAGCTAAGAAAGTTGCACCGCATTCGTAGAAAAAGTGTAAAAGACTAAAAATCTCGATTATTCGTTCATTAAAAGGATATGCCTTACTCTTAAGCCATCATTTTAAAAGATCGTGGAATGAAACTTGAGAACAACTTAATGAAAAAAAAACTGCAGTTAGTTGAAACGTTAATGTAACAGCTAGGAATTCATTTCTCTCTGTAAAATAACAAATGGACATAGACATATATGTCACTTGATCACTTTACACAGCTACTCATACAGTACTTAACATATACATGTACAAGTGCTCGTCATGTATATTACTGGGTCTCTCTTTCAATAAAATATAAATGTTAGAGGAAAAATTAGAATGATGCAAAAGCCATAAAGAAAATGTCAAATCAAATACTTAATAAGTTTACATATGTATGTAAAACTTGGCAACACACGAAACATTTTTAATGCTTTGTCTTACGTTTTGGTATTTAGTGGACAAAAATAAAACATACTGCATGTAAAAAAGATTACGCTTTTTTCAATTAAAGACATTCGATTTTCAAGAAGAAACTTTTAAATATGCTGCATATCGTGAACAGTACGATTCTTCTCTATTTGAGAATTGTCGATTCATTTTTAAAGCCATGCAAAAATTATTTGTTTTTGACTACTTCTAAGTTTATCTTCATCATAATCGCAAAATCCGATTGACTCTTATTGCGTGAGTTTCGAACTATATTCTTGACTTTTGTGTAGAATATGAACTCTAGTAAGCAAAGACTAGTAAATCGTGTAATTTTTAGTAACTATATACATACTTAAATCAAATTAAAATTCGAAAAATAGATTTGGTGATCATAAAATGATCAAAATGGTTCATGAACGAATCAATATACATTTTGGTGGTCACATTACCATTTTTCGCTTTAAAAGATGCATTTTAATGACTGAAATGGTCTAGTTATGGATAACAATGCATTTTAATGATCATTTCCTCATTATTCATTTGACAGGGTATAAGTCACCAGCGTTTAAACATGAAGTAGCCGAACTTCTTTGAATCCTTCAAATAACCGGTTCATAAATATCAATAATTGATGGATGGAGTAAAAGAAACAATCGATTCTAAAGTGAAACAAGAACTGGATTTTTCCAAGAATACCACCGTAAATGAAAAGCTATGTACTTCCACTGACGTATATATAAAAGAGACTCGCTACATACTACTATTAAAAACTCGATTTATTCAGAAATTCGTTCTACTTTGGTTCGACTCTAGCATTAGAGAATCTAAACAGGATTGACAACACATAACTGCTCAATTTGGACACATATTTACTGCAATCAAGATGTTTTCTTATGGGTGTGGGTATGCGTATGCATATGAGTATGCATGCCAATGAATCTCGTACCCACACCCGCACTCGCACCACATCCATCCGCACCCACACCCACACTCGAACCGCAAAACTTCGTCCTGAAAGTCATGCTCACTATTTTCTTCAAAAATATATGTAAGTTCCACAAAAACCATCTATTAGAAACAGCCACATTTAGTAGACTCGAACTCATTATCGAGTCCGAGTTGTTTCACGTTTGGATCATCATTTTCTTCAATGACAGTGACCCATCTGACGATCTGTGTTGTCGGGTCTTTAATGCAGAATTCATCTAAGTTGTCATCTGGATGAATACAATAACATGTGTCATATTCAGCGTGCCATTCACCAGTTCTGGCTATATCTTGATCTCTGGAGTGTCGGTGAACGACAAGTACCTTGCCCATGTTTACTTCGGCTATAATCCATGCACCAAAACCACCTGCTGCACCCACTTTGCCGATGGTCGCTTCCAATGACCGTGCAAAATATACACCGGGACCTATCATACCCTGTGAGCTTGGCAAGAAGCCACCTTTCGCAATTTTGACAGCTGAATCAGCTTTGGTAGTATGAAATCCAATATAAGTTGGTTGAGGTTTCAGTTTCTGTTTAGGATCGAATGGAGGTTCTGGCTTTGGAAGATCAGTCCAACGCGCCTGTGGTTGATATCCACTGGAGTGAAAAGTAGCAATATGCTCTAATCCACGACTTGGACATGGATTATTGGAGCAAGACTCATCTCCCCAAATATGTTCATTACGATATGCACCGACAAGAATATAAGGTAGATAACGTGCGTGTTTCCATGCTCGACAGCAGCAACATGTCGTATCTAAATATGGAGTATAATGCCACCAGACACAGTAATGATACAAGTCAAGAAAAACGGTGAAGAAAAGAAAAATCAGTGTGAATCCAGCCAAACCAGCTAATCCCTGAGCACGATTGGCATCAATGTTGCTTGATACATATAAGGCAATGGCCACAATTCGAAGTATAAGAATGATGATAAGAAAGCCCGTGCGTACTTGAAAACGAAGCTTTGGCCGGGCTCTATAGCATGGACAATTGCAATCTAATGCAATGATGCGCCGAAGAGCTTTATTGTTCCAAAATTTTCGAAAACATCCAGTAGTGTTGATCTCTTCAGACGCAGAGACCCGCTCCTTCGAGCTGCTATTGGCGAAAGCCACAAGGGCTTTTAATATAACGATGATAATCAGAAGTGTTACAAACAAACCCGTCAATGTGGGTACAATCGAACTAATCCAATCGATGACAAAAGCAGCCACATATTTTGAAGTGTAGTTTTGCGATTGAGATGATAGTACTTGGCTGCTGCTAGACTGTTGAGATGAACTTGTTGGAGTTACAGACGAGAAGAAGAGAACAATTCGAATAATACCACATAAGAACTCAATGAAGGCAATGAAAATGTGCAAATGAGGAAGCGCTTTATAAATGATCGTCCAATGGCAACACCACGTTCCCATTATACACACTAAAATGACATGTGTCGCAATGAGAATGTGTCGTATATGAATTTGACGCGTTCTTTCTGCTGCCTATCAGAGGTGTCCACAGGGCATATTTTTTCGCCCTGCCCTGCCCTGTTCTAGGTGTCTGTTCCAACCTGCCCTGCCCTGAAAAAAAATTATTTGAAAATTTTCTTCCTGCCCTGTCCTGCCCTGCAGTACAGGACAGGACAGGGCAGGACAGGATGCCCTGCAGATCAAAAAGAATATTTTAATGCTGATATTTTACCCTAATACTACCAAGTGAGTCAAAAATGACTCATACTTAAAATGTTTGAAATACAGCGGAAATATTTTGTTATTTTCTGATTTTCAACAGCAAGTAGTATTTCGCAACGCATTAAATTGTAATGTTGGGTCTAAAAAAGATACTCATCGCCTCTTTTTGAATCAATATAAGCCTTTGACGCGATATTAAGTCACCATTATGAAACAAACACAAAGCACTGAAAAAACAAGTTAAATTTATTTTTTAATCTGAAATCGAATGAATAATCTATTATTCTAATTGGATAGCTCAGATCTTTGAGAAAAGTGCTTCTTCTATGGATTGAGAACATCCAATTAGAATAGAAAATGATTCATTCAAGTTCAAGTTCAGAATTTAACTTGTTTCACCTTTCTGTTATATGTTTGCTACATAATAAAGACATCATCGCATCAACGGCTAATATTGACTCAAGAAGGAGTGATAAATATCTTTTTAAATCCGACATTATTATTTTATTCGTGAGAAATGCTATTTGCTTTTGAAACTCACGAAATAATAAAATATTTCCACTGTATTTTCAAATTTTTTAGTATGGATAAAAAAATGGTCCACTAGGTAGTACTAGGGTTAAACCAGGACGCCAAATGTTTTATTGATTCATTATTTAGAATACGATTTTTTTCCTCTTGCTAAAAGTCGTAGTAATTGATTAGATCTACATGATGAAATGATGACAGCAGTAAAAATGCTTGGGAAAGTCTAAATAAAAACATCATTTTCATGAATAGAAGAGAAAGAGGAAATATAGAGATATAAATCAGCAGATGGTGATGGTGATGGTAATAGCATTATTTTATTTTTATTTGGCGTACTAAAGTAACAAGAAGATACTGACAATTGCAAATATATGTTCATTGTTATGATTTCATTATTCTTTTCTTTTCTTTGTAGTACTTTGATTGAACTTTATGCTCATTATAGGGATATAGTAGTTTTATGTACTAGTTGATAACGCTATCTGTGTTGTTTATCCCTTTTTTCACATTTTTGAGACATAAAAATACTCGTATTTCTAAACAAAAGTTAGTATATGTGAAATTTTCAGGGCATGGAGATATCGCCCTGCCCTGCCCTGTTGTTTTGCCTTCTTTGCCCTGCCCTGTAGCAGGGCAGGGCATTTTATAAAATCGGCGCCCTGCCCTGTCACAGGGCAGGGCAGGATACAGGGCAGGACAGGTTTGCCCTGCCCTGTGGACACCTCTGCTGCCTATGCATTCAACGTTTCATTTTGCACAAACAGCTCTACAAAGAGAACTCCACTGAACATATGAAACTTATATATTGTCATATTACTTTTTTTCTAGACTATTTCTCGATTATTCATTAGTCGAGAACATGTCAATCTCAATCGATGATCGAGAGGGGGCTACTCTGAAACGATCTGATGCAGATCGGACCAATTCGAGGCGGGACAGATCTCAAGATCTAGCCTGCTTCAATTTTCAGTGTACGAAAAATTAGATGGAGAAAATTGAAGAAAAACATCATAATTTGTTTTTACAGAAAAAACAAACAAAAAATGTGTTGCATAATAGATGCAAACCACGGCTTCAGAATATATCGTATCGTCGCTGGACTAAATGTGTTGCACGAGCATATCCTGTCCTACTTAGATGTGTCGTACATAGTGTCGCAAAATAATACACATGCAACACATTTCATTGTAGTGTGTACAAAAAGCAACACTCCAATGGTAAGGAAATAGAACAAGTATGATTTCATTTTTGAAAGAAATCGGCTTGAAAAATATTACTATTTTTCTTTCATTGAAAGAATGAGAAGACAGTTTTGGAAGGAAGTAAAGAGTGTATGCTGCAGGATACACACATACTACACTCGCGACAGGATCACTTTAGTAACAAAATGCACCAATGAAAAAAGTTGTTGGAAAAAACCACTATTACAGAGAACATGCATGAAAATGCGTGTCTCTTGTCATCACAGAAAAAAGAATCTATGCCATTACCGTCATAAAAAATCTCATAAGAAGAAAAAATTTTCTTTTAATATGTCGATATATTATTGGTGAATGTAAATATCAGCATCTAATGCAGAATTGAATTCTTTCTGGAATCCGACTCTACTGTTCGATCACGCATACTTTACGGAAGAGAACTTTTTTATTGATCTTCCATTCACTACGATACGAATATCAATCGAGAAAAGTGTTTTTGAGGGTGTGGGTGTAAGCGGGTGTGGGTGTGGGTAGGTGTGGGTGTAGGTGTGGGTAGGTGTGGGTGGGTGTGGGTGTAGGTGTGGGTGTAGGTGGGTGTGGGTGTGGTGGTTGTTCACACTGACATTCCTTTCCACAGCCACAGCCACCTACATCCACACTCACATCCTAGTTTCCGACGGTTGAAATGATCGACCTGGAGTATCATCACTGTTTTAATGACCAGATTACTTACTATATTTGTATAGAACGATGGATGGTAGTTAGTACTGATTTATTGTACAATTAAACTTCCTGATGTCAGTGCAATGATTTTAACAGAATTCATCTTAGAGCATCTTACTTCTAGTACAGAACGATACACGCGTGGCTCATTATGATCCACTATATGTATGTACAGGTAAGCGAACAAATTAGTTTTTTAAAGATTGATTCGTTTTCCATTTAACGTGACTTGAAATTTTTCAGCTTAGTGTATCATTTAGTTGAGCTTAGTTGCTTTTTTTAGTCATAAGTGTTACATTCAATACGAAAAACGTGACTTGTTCTTCTATTTTAAAAATGTAAACTTATATCATGTCTTTAGAAGCAGAAGATCATTAAATAGAAATAATATTTTTAATTTCCTTCTTACTGTTCAGTTTATTTTATGCAATGTTTTTTAGACGATGTAGATTCCTTTACACTATTTTTACTATAGAAAAGCTGTGTCAGATAACGTAAATGTATAGATGTAGTACACAACACTTTTTCTAAACTATTCACAGTGCACCGAACAAAGAAATTTCTAAAACTAAACTTTTTTCAGCACTATCTTCTTACCTGCTATGCTATCGACAGAATAGAGCGAGTATATACGTATATACGGTATGCATATTATGAGTACAAAACATGTTATTTTATCTGATACATGCTTTTATACTAAAAATAGTTGAGTAAGTTAAAACCATTAAGAACTATTCACACCAATTGCTGTCATACTTGGTTCATGCGTACAGTTCCATTAGAATAGTACAACTGCCGAAAGACTCCGGTTCTTGTCTGTGTCTATTTGATATCATACTTATTACAGAATTCTTTCTAGATGAGCAGTTTAGGAAAAAAACATATTTTTCAAGCTTGATTTGCAACTTTGTAAACATAAAGGATCCAATTAGATTATCTCATATACAAAGTATCAGCAGCTTGAAGATTGCAATGCCGGAATATGAGTTGCTTAAAATAGCTGCTTCACAAAATATTAAAGAGTAGATGTTTAGATAAATACATATCCTGATTTTGTGATCGTCAAAATGATGAAACTTTCTGTATGAAATAATCTAATTAAGCCTTTCATATTTACAAAGTTAGAAATCAAAGTTCAAAATATGATTTTTTTCTGAAACTGCACACTTTGAAGAAACTCGGTAAGAGACATTATATTACATAAACACGAAAAAGAATCGGATTTTTTCGGCAGTTATGCTATTATAACGGTACTCTACGTATGAATACTGTATGAAAGCAATTGGAGTCAATAATCTATAAATCATTGCTGGTTGAAATTCAGTGCTTAGAAGCACTTTTAGGTCTAGCTTAAAATGTGCACTTGCACCCGCTTTTTAAGCTAAAATTTAAGCTACTTTAAGCTGGCTTTTTCGCTTAAATTTTTTACATGGACAAAAACATTTTGAGGTTTATTATTCTCTGGGTTTTCTTTGCAGCGCGGATGCGGGATGTCGTTCCGTGCAATCTTTCAAAGCCGCATCAGCACCCACACTCACACACCGATATTGACGGATTTCTTTTAACCATCAGTAGACCTTTCCGTGATCCTTGCCAATGTCAGTTTAAATCTGACATGCACCATTTTTTTGATAAAGAAAATCTAAATCTGAAAATTAAATTGTTTCGAAGAAAATTTCTTTGACACTATAAATTACTGTATATAGCAAAAAAGTAAAAAAATAAACTTGGAATCGGTTTGATTGAAAATAACAAGAAAAAATTTTACTGAATGAGTCCGCTAATTAAATAAACTCGTGTTTTTCGGTGAATATCAGTGAAATAAATACAAATGATAATTCTCATCAACAAAAACATAGTCATTTTCAAACTAATAACAATATTTTTGCTGGTAGCATTTCTATTTCATTTTAAGAGAACAAAACAAACCAGTTATAACATCTAATTTGACCGAAGAAAAAAGCCAGTGAATAAACCATAGTGCCACATGAAACAAAAAATCATTACAACGAAATTCACTAATGTTTTACAAAGATTGTTTTTATCATCATTTTCCTTTTACTCTCTTTCTTTCTTGTTTCATGTTTTCGAACTTCATAACGATTCGTTATCTTTCCAATATCTTGAATGAAATTTTGGCCACTGCTTTCTAGTTAATTGTTACTGTTCATTTCGAAGAACCGATCACAACTTGAAAAAGAAGCTTTCTTTGATAAGACAATCAATAGACAAGCAATATTATTTACACTAAGCTTAATCATAAGCACAATTTAGTTTCAAATATAAGAAAAAACGCGTTTCACATAAAAATAATGGAATACATGACAATGATAAATACGAAAATCAGTTTTTTGTAATGAAGTCTAATTTTGCTCAAGTATTAATCATTCCATCAGCTCATTTTATAAATATTCGTGGGGGTCGACAGCACATCACTTTCTTCGCACTACTGAAAATCGTGCAAGATGCTGACAGACGACACTTTAAACCAGACTTACAATCATCGACGATTGGTATACAAGCCTCATTTTCTTTACGACTGAAAAATCCTGCCCAACTAAAAATAAAATTAACAAGAAAAAAAAAACATATTTTTTTTAGATAAATTCGATGTAATAATTTACTTGGAGTTAGCAAAACTGACGATGAGAATGAGAATAAACCAAAGTCGCATTTTAGTATGTCTTAGTTCGATACACTTCTCAACTGAATAAGAGTGTGTATATATATATTTGCAGAAGTAAGAGATTCCTCTCGACTCTTTAGTCCTACATTATTTGCTTTCTCTTGATAAATAATATGAAGTATATACATAAGTGTATGAATGAATAAGTCTGAAATTGTATATTTGAATAGGTACCTTTTGCAAATAATATCCATCAATCCAGATTATTGTTTGTTAGAGTCCTATGGTACTTATAAGAATTATTCATTTTACTGACAGTAAACGAAAGAAATAAAAAGAAATCCATAAGTACAATGAATGAATTACTCTTTATATGCTAGTATATGAATAATGCATTATTTATGGAAGAAATAAGAAACTTTTGACGAAGTTTCAACGGTATGGGTGTGACTTGGATCAGAGATGAACGGAGCGGTGGCGGGGCTCCTCAAGATTCAGCGGTTCCCTCGCCAACTGAGAAATATTTTTTTGTTTTTTTGCACTATTCTATATGTATTTGGATATGTCTGATGTCATTTAAATCAAGTAATGATTTGACATATTTCTAGGATGAACGATATAGATTCTGTATACGTTTGTCTAAAACCCTGTTTTACAATTTATGACCGTATTACAACATTGATGTCGCTAAGTATTACGATCATGTATTTGTGCGACCACATACGAGACAATTAGATCATATAGACAGACACAGGAAGCAAAGCTTAAACAATGTACAGGTCATCCCAAAATCATAAGGCATTCTATCAATGTTGTCAAAATACATTCATACGATCTTGAGAAGCTCATATTAGAAGGTCATTTTAAAAAAATGAAAAAATCATTAGGACGTGCTGTAATTTGACGATACTTTATACAAGTTATGTTCAGCAAACCCACATTTCAGTTCAAAGTTGAGATCCAACAGCTAGTGCTCGACTTCGTATACTATCCGATCCTACTTGAAGTATATGGAGAATGATGAAAATGCCTTAGAATCAATCAAAGTTGGATCCAGTATTTCTAAATATTAATTTTTTTAGGATGTGTACAGAGATTCAAATTTTCAGCTACTTTCTTCATTGTATGATTGTCAACTATAGCTAACTCTAGAACCTTATCTGTGGATTTACTTCCATTTCTTTTTATTAAGAAATTGCAAATAATTATGGTCAAGACCAAACCTGAAACTATATAAGACATCACATTATACTTTGAAGGATGCATATTAAGCAATACCTTCATGTTTGTAAATCATCATAGTTGCTTTTTCAATAAGACGATGATGCACAATCATCATCTTGGTTTATATAAACCACCGTATCCCAAACGAATTTGAATCTGAAATTCTGTTCTGTCTAGTTGTACTTCTCGTGGTCATATAAAAACACTAGAAATTTGAATGAAAAAAATGTAGTCTTTCGAATATGTCAATTCTTAAAAGCTTGTCTCGAAATGTTGTGTGTCAGTGTGGATGTACCATCATCGTCAACACTCACACTCAATAGGATGTAAGAGATTGATGGCGAAAAAACATGTCACTGGTCATTGTTTGCTCAAAGTTTCAAAGCTAAAATCTTTTTCATCGAAATTGTACGGCTTCCATTACAGTCATACATGGTTCAATGATGATTCCACGAAAAAAAAAAACAACAAAGGAAGAAATTGTGTCCTAGTGATCCGACATATTCGATTTTCACTTCCATTAATGCAGAATGTCATACGACGTCAAGATCGATATTGATCTTATTCTCACATACCATCATGCAAAGATTCTTTCGAACATTTCAGTCCTTTCGTTTCTCCGATTTCACTACAGACAAAAAGAAAAAAGCAAACCAACGCAATGACTAATTCGCCATTACTCTCTATTAGCAATAAGAAGCCAATCATTGCACTTGACTATGATGGTGTACTTCTCGATTATCGAACAACGCTTCCATACATCTACAAAAAAAACTTTTGGAAAACAATTGACTCTTGTCTCGCCAAAATCATATCGTGTGAGTAACATATGAATCATTCTTTCAGCGTATCGAAGACTTATTTGCAATCAAATGAAAAAAATGATTTCCGTCATTTTCTTTCTCCCTATAGGCTACGATTAGATATGGCGTCGCATCTACGCCCGAAGAAAAATCTCAATTCAACGCAGCGTGGGATGTTGATGGATGGCGAACAATGTCTATGCATGATCGAGCTCTTGAAGCTTGTCATTTATTGCATGCAGCTAGTTATGACTAAGTATGTGTCACAATATTGCGTGCTTGTTTTATTGAATATCGTTTGGAAATTTTTCGATTACATGGATTTCCTATTGATCGAATCATTAGCACCAAAGACGACAAAGAAAGTTTAGACAATAATCCGAAGAAACAAGCTATTGAACAATTCCATCCGATAGTTTTTCTCGATGATAAAAAACGAAACTTCCGAGATATTGAAGGCGTACAAATTAAATTTGTATTTATCGATCATGAATTCGAGGATGATCCATATCGAAATGATACTATTCATTATGATGCTAAATATTTAAGTCTTTTGGCATTTGTTAAAGATTTCTTGAACAATGATGTTATCTGGTTGAATAGATCAGATTGTTTAGTCTCTTCACATTTGATATTCTATATTTACTTTTTATTGAATAAAATATTATAAAAGCATGTCTTTTTTAGAGTTTTTCTATTATCGATAGCTTACCAAAGCAATTCTATCTGGTACAGATTTCGTTACATTTATAGGAGTACTGAATAAAGAAATTTTGACTATTTTATTAGTTTTGAAAACTTAAATCGATTCCTGGGGCGTAGGTGTGAGTATTAGATCTGATCTTTGCCTACTCACAATCACACTCTATCGGTTCAATAGCTCAACTTACATGGAACACTAGTACGCTCTACCGATCGAACTCTTGAAACAATCTTCATACATAAAAAACTTGTAATCTTTTCTCTTGTAAAAGCCCAATATAACTTTTTTTGCCACAAATGAGGTTACCACTATATCATCTTAAACAATAAAAACACATAAGTATTAACCTATTTTTCCATCCATCTATCATTCTAGATAGACAACATCATTCCGAACTATATGCAACTTAATTTGAAGCATCAAACATCAAAGAAACAAAAGGGTATAGGCAGAGCAATATTCTAACAAGCAGCATACGAAACAATCTGCAATAACAAAGAGATAAATTTAAAGTCAGGTTAATAAAGTTTCAAGCTCACTGGACACAAAAAAGGTCACATGTGCCCGTCTAAATGATCAGATCGTCAGTTACATTCAAAGTTTTTACTAGGTTGATTTATGGTCCATATAGAACTGCTATCATTTGAAACTTCATTAATTTTCAATTTCAAATTTTGATTGTCATTATAAAATGTATGCCAATCCATTTGTTATTAGAGTGCATTGTCAATAACATGACCAACTTCATCTTGTCCTTTACGGTAACCATTTAAAGATCTGACAAATCTTAATTACATTGTCTGTGTAGTCACGATCTGATCTTGCAGCTTGGCGTAAATGTTGATATTGAACAGCTGCATATATACTTTCAACAAAATCTCCAGGTTTCAGAAAGTATGATATGATGGGATTATCATCGTCCGAGTATACTTCTACCAGAAAACGATGAGAAAAATTAGAAAAAGGATCATATGGAACATTAACATTAAATCAGATAAATTTTATTATAAATTGACAAACAAAAATTTTCAAACTTTCGCCTCTTTTATGTTCACTAGGCTGTGTTTGCCCTTCACCATCTTTTTGCTTGTTCTCGCTACCGCCAGTATTGATATTTTCTTTAGTAACTGACTGTTGAGGAAGTTTGTAGTCGATCCTAACCTTAACATTGGTTGTATACCATCTTGAGGGTGTGGGTGTTTCTTCTCTGAGCATACATCCCCACACTTAAATCTTCGATATATTTAAAAAGTTCACAATCAATAATTTCCAAGATGAATGAAAGAAAATTATTCTAAATATGAATAAATAATTCTTAAAACCTTTATCATTACATATCGTTTCATTTTACCATCAATAGTTTATGAATTATATGAATAAATCAATCGAACATGTTCTTGTACAGTAAAATTCTTCAATCAAAAATCAATAAAGAAAAAACTTGACCAAAAAAAACATCGAATAAATCTAATATCTTTGTATAACTTTTTCTCTTTTCCTCTTAATCATTATCATATAAAAAATATTTTTATTGAATAGTATACATTTTGTAGACAGAAAAAAACGGTAAAAGAAAAACCAGATCACAACTGTATAGACAATCTGAAAAGTCATCTATCTCGTGTACTTTCATATGAAAAGTATATGCTCAAATTACCGAGTATCGTTTTTCATATTTATGTTTTCGATACTTTTCACGATTTATTGTCCGTTGATTGCATAAAAACTATACCTCAATTAGCGTTTTTCCTAGTCCATGCAATCCAACCAAGCATGTTTTTTTTAATTTTTTGACGTATAAATCATGTCTTTAGCAATCAATACAATGAAATACGGTTCGAAGATCATGTAAGCTCGATTTTTGAAACAATAAAGAAATTTATATGATATCAATGGTAGTTATTTGTATTTGGTAATAAAAGTATCAAAAAAATAATAATGACCTTAAATTTAGTAATTTTTATGATCGTAGTTGAATTCGAGAGCCATCTAAAGTGTCATTCCAAAATTCGTATGAAACATATTGATTTTAGTAAAATCTATATCCAATCGAAAACTAATCTATGTTTGTCGTCAGCATTTTTTCAGAAATTTTACTTATATTTGCCTTAATGTTGGCAGATTTTCCTAAAATCATTGTTATCCAATATTCATTTCATATTTATTTCGAATTCCCTATTTGTGTTCGCTTTTTTAATTTTCTCAACAATAAAACGAAACCTAAATAATCTATACGATCACCTTGCTAAATTTTTGATATGTTAATTCAAATAATTATAATAACATTTGCCGCATCTTATAGCATGTATCGTATATATTATTATTAGGAGAAAAGCAGTTATGTATTGAAGATGTATCTAACAATACAAATAAGTGTTTTCAATATAACAATGCGAAAGGATCAGATTTCAAGGCACATATATCGACTATAATAATTCTTATAATTTTCATTATCTTCATCTATTTGACATTTTATAAAGTCAAGTTTACAAATGCCAAAGTGTTTCTCATGAAAATCGAAAACAAAATGTCTATCATATTGTACCACAATGTACAAGAACTAAGTTCTATAAACGATGCATATTAAAACAATTAGTAATAAATAATCTTTTTTGCCCTTTTATCTTTAATATAATTCAAGAGAGATTCGAAGACGAAAGAAAACAAAAAATTATTGTTTTTT
Source organism: Rotaria sp. Silwood1 (assembly GCA_905250075.1). NCBI lineage: Eukaryota > Metazoa > Rotifera > Eurotatoria > Philodinida > Philodinidae > Rotaria > Rotaria sp. Silwood1. Next base: position 44,634 of record CAJNOP010000156.1, on the reverse strand, counting down.
TTAAATTGAATAAGTTTGATTCAATATTTTTTTTCGGTGAAAACTTTATAGATAATCATCTTAGAAAATATGCCCTATTTTATTCAGCAAAATTTAACATAATTGGAAATTCTGATTGTCAATCACGATATCTTTTCAATGATTTTTCATTGGTTATAGTATCTACTAATCATTGAATATATATTGACAAGTAGCGCTAATTATATTTTATTTAATTAATAAAAAAAATAAAACTATATTTCAAAAGTCAAAAATTCTTATTTTAATTATTTTATTTGAATAAAATATCTTATAATTATTTCATTAGTCAATGAATATATGCCTTTGTTGACTGACCTTGAGGAGGCTAATGAAACGAAGATGGCGATCTTTTTTCTCCGACTACACATGCCCTCTTTTGTCATTTATTCTTTGTCTTTAGATGAGTTCATAACAAATCTGATCCTATGTGAATCGATCGAAATTTATTTTACTAGTCAAAAACAAAAAAAAAAAATTTTTCATAAATATCATTTTAAAAATAACGTAAGAAAGATAAAACTAAATTAAAGAAAATTATTTGAATTTTTTTTTTTAATCCAATCAATTAAATAATTATTTTTAAACAAAAATTATTTTCACATAGTTATTATATAAAAAGTATTTTTTTTTGTTCTAGATAGAATATATATATTTTTGTTTTATTATTTATTATTAATTTTTTATCGACAGCGAAAAGCTCATGCTGATCGCGTGTCATTTATCATCATGAGTAAAAAGTCGATAATATTATCTCCATTAAAACGACCGTCTACTCGTTCATTATCATCATCAACAACAAAATCTATTTCTTCTTCACAACAAGATAAATATACATTTCAATCTGACGACGAAGAACATAATACAAAACCAATACTTATACGTAAATCAAATACATCAATATTAACTAAACGTCCACGTGGTCGTCCACCTAAAACTCCTAAATTTGAAGAACATACAATACGTACATCAATATCATCATCAAATAGTGAAATTGAAGAAAAAAAACGTACAAATAAACGTTCATACGAAAAACCAGTTACACGTCGTGCATCACGTCTTGGTTCACAAACAAATACATCTGTTAATCAAATACGTGAAAAAATTAAAATTAATTCAACACCACCAATTATAATAACACCTAAAAAACGTGGTAGAAAACCTAAAATGTTATCAACAACATCACCATTAATAACAACATCATTAATATCTGATGAACAAGAAAAAAATGAAACAGAAAATTTTTTACCATTATCAACAATTAAACAACGACAATATATTAAAAAATCATTTGAAGATACAAATAATAATAATATGAATACAAAAATTGATGAAAAAGATCTTATGCAATTTGGTTCACCTGAACAAGATGATTTTAGTGATGATTCAGTTGATTTTGTATGGAAAGGTTCAAGTAAAATGGCTATTGAAATACTTAAACGTCGTATACCAAAAGATGATATACGTGAACAATATTCATCAACAACAATAATACAAACAGATCCAACAGCACAACGTAAACGTGCTATTATACCACGTTTAACAAATTTTGATGCTTTATCAGGACAACCTATTGATAATACAATAATACCTAATGATAATAATATTGAAGAACGTTTAATAAAAAAAAGTAATTCAATAATAACATTAAATAATGCTTTTCAAAATGATTTTGATTATTCATATAATGATACGGGTACAAAAATGAGTACGACAACAACAACAACATCAGCAACTGATGATGATAAACCACGTCCTCGTGTTTATGCAGTTAAAAGTACAACAATGAAATCACGTTTTCAACAACAACAACAACAACAACCAGATATCAAACGACCTAAATGGATGAATGATCAACAAGGAAAACCTGATGATGATGAAGATGATGAACATATACAAACAACTGGTGATGAACCAAATGATTATGATTATGTACCAAAAGGAAACTATATACCAAAACGTCCTAATTATCGTGGACGTGGAACATATCCAGGTCGACGTGGAACTGGTATGCGTGGAAGACCACCAGGTTCAAGACGACATTGGAATAATGATGATGATGATGATGATTATGATCAATATGAAGATACAAATTCAAGATATGGACCAAGAAAACAAACTGCTTATCGATCAACAAGTAAACATTTTTTTTTTTTTTATTTTGTTTTTAATACAAAAATTGCTGTTTTGTGTTTTTTTTTCTTCTCTCTCTCTCTTATTTCAAGGACCTATGTATGATATGGCTGATGATGATGATTATGATAAAAATCGTCGAATGAGTTTAACACAAGCTTATCGTCGTAGTAATGATATACGTCAACCAATTGGTAATCGTCGTATTGGAATTAATAATGGAAATCATCCAAATTATAAAGTAAGAAAATTATTTCCAAAGAAACAAAAATAATCAAAATTTGACTGAGCATCTCTCTAATGTTTCATCTGATTATCATATATTAAAATAGAAATAATATATTTTTAACTTTTATTAATCATTTTTATATTTGTAGGATGATGATTATTATCAACAACAACAACAATCACGTTCAACAACAATTAATCGTCTTCCAACAACACATACAACATCAATGAATACGGGTAATACATTTGTTGCAAAAATCAATGATGCACAATTAAGTGAAGTTGCTAATCAATCACAAATATTTTTTGTTAATATGCCACAACAAGATCAAAAAAATCAACAAGTATTATCTGTACTTGCATCTGAACAACAACAAGTTTTACCTGTTGCTGTTGTACAACAAGCAAAAGTTGAAACACCATCATCATCATCAACAAATAATTCAACAACATCACAAAATCAAACATTAGCATTTACAGTTAAATTACCTGTTGATACACCTAAACAAAAAAAAATTTTACCTAAACCATCAACAACTAATTTACAAACAAATTCAATAACAACAAATACAAATACACAAAAACCATTTGCATGGTCACGTCCACCAGGTCGTATACAATTAAATAATGATGAACAAAATATTGGTAAAGGTTTAACAATAACACCAATTAATACAGATTTAGATACAATGGAAGCTGCACATGTTTTAGCAACAGCAGCTGATGTTACAATGGCGGCTGATGCACGTCGTAAAGCACAACAACATGATGATGATATGTCTATGATTACAGATGAAACACCATCAAATATAGTTAATGAAGAAACTGTACAATGTGAAGATGATGGACAAAAAAATCAAATACAACAAATTGGTACAATAACAGCTAATATTATTGATGAAAATGGTGTTGAACATACTGTTCTTCTATCAACTGAAGAAGCACAACAATTACTTGGTTCACAAGGAGCTATTATTGTTGATGGTGGTAAGTATATCATATATATATGTCAGCGTCCAAGCTCAGATTGGACACAATTCTGTTCATTAAAATATCAATTATCCTTTAGACAGATCTTGAATTCGAACTATCTTTTGAAATTATGTTCACATAATGTTGTTTTAAGTGTTTTCAAGCATTTAAGAAGAATCTAAATTTAGACTCAAAAATTTAACAAAAGTTATTGTTCTCTAGAAATTTATTTATAACTTCTAAAATTTTATTCAAATCTATCAAATAACATATGTGTCAAACAAATTGGCATTGTGTGAGCATAACTCAAAAAAAAGAACTAATTCGAATCTAAGGTCTATCTAAAGGGTAATTGATATTTTAATGAACAGAATTCAATCAATCCGAGATTGGAGGTAATCTCAGTTTGAACGCTGACATATATATTTAATCAAAATGAATATAATTTCGAACTTTAAATGAATTATTCTTTTTTTAGATGGTCAACCAATATCAATACAACCAGCACAAACTCAAACATATCTTTCACCATTTGCACTTGATCAAGCACAATTACAAGCATTACTTACACAAGCTGGTATTGATCCAAATACACCATTAACAATCGAACAAATTGATCCTAATCAACAACAACAACAAGTTGCTACTTTATGTACATCACCTGGTGGTACACAATATACAGTTCTAACACAAGGACCTGCACAACAACAACAACAATTTATTTTACAATCAGCATTAACTAATGAACCACCACCACCTCCTCCACCACCACAGCCTATAGCACCAAAAGAAGATCCTTCATCACCACCAAAACGACGAGCATTTGCAGTTAAATCAACAATATCAACAGCAGAAACATTTGATGATATGAATGATAGACCAAGACGTAAAATATTTGCAACTAAATCAACTGTAACACCAATTGGTAAAAATATTTAATGAATAATTTTCTAAAGAAAATTTTTTTTTTGTTCTTCTCTTGTCTTTAATTTCTAGAACAGATGGATGATGAAGGTATAACTGGTACACGAGCATATCATCGAAAATAACATTTCTTTTTTCTTTTTTTTGTACAAATTGTCTTGTCATTGTTGTTTTAGTTTGCATTCTGCTTCTATCTCGCATAACTCTAAGAGTATAAGGCGAGTTATTCTATATGATATATATTTAGTAGATTTCATTTATTCTTTTTCTCTTTAATGTATCTATATACATTTTTTTTTTGTTCATGATATTAGCCAGCCGCATTCTATTTCATGTAAGTGTATGTGTTTATGAGTGTGTACAGTGTGAAATTTGTACATGTATACAGAAAAACAAACAAACAAACAAACTATTGAAAAGAAAAAAAAACAAATATATTCTGTATTGACATGTTGCTTTGGTTTTTTTGCATTATCCTTCTTTGCTGCCTTGTTTTCTTTTTTTTTCAGTATTACGTCAATGGTTGATGATTTCATGTGAAAGGAAGAGTTCATTTTTTTTTTTTTGGAAAAACAAAAGAATAAATCTTTTTTTTTTCTTGTCATAAAGTAGACTAAATGATGTAAAATGACTAATATAAATACGTATCTATTGCATCAGATTGAACAGTTCTATATTAGAACAATTGGGTTTTTTTTTAACCTTTTTGTTTTATGATAATTCAGCAAATAAACAAAATAAAGTAAGGTAAATTTAATTTGCTGATAGATGATAAATATGAACACAAATTCGAGCTCGATCTAGTCGCAAGACACAATCTGATGCATATCTTATACAATACAAGATTGGGAAAATGTCACTTTATTCTATACTATGATGAATGATATCAATTTATCTAGTTTAACCTTTAACGATAAAAATTCAAAGCACCAACCGACCTCTCTATACGTATAAGGTAGTTGTAAAGGCTAAATGTATTCTGAATGATGAGCTCTCGAGTATGTTATAACTGACAATGACAATGAATACACAACTGAAATGTAGCTAACTAAGAGTAATGCAATGTCAATTCAATATCAATCAGTAGATGAAGATAAGAAGTAAATGTTTCTTCTGATCGATATTAAGAATCTTTCTGTGGGATTTCATTGTAATGATATACGTTCTTTTTTTCTTTTAATGTCATGGAACAGTACTGATTTCACAAAACAAAAAAAGTTTTGTTAGAAAGTCGATAGTGAATTGCATCATTTGTTTAGATTTAATCAGTTTGAAGTTAAGATTTTTTTTTTCGTCAATGACTAGACATATTGGAATAAAATTTAAAATTATACAATTTGATAAACTTTATTCGACCATTACAGATATACTGTAAATATCCCTTAAATTTCAAATATCTTAATCTGTAAACATATTATTATTAGAATTTAAACTACTCTTCATAAATAACAGTAAGTAAAATCAAAAAACAGAATGAAAAAGCTGTTAGCACAATCCCTGCGGGATTAAAATGTAAAACATGATGTAGTTACTGCTGCTAATCACAGAGAGAGACTATTTTATTCTATCTATTTTGGGACACATTTCTTTTTTTTTTTTTATTATCTTTTTACTTAATCTTTTAGAAATGCAAAAAGGAAGTGGTTTAGAATGAGACATTGTTGATATATGATCATTGATTGTATATCAACAATGTATGTCATAGTTTCTTATGATTTCATTTGCTAAAATGTCTATTTCAACTTCAAGTCAATTGAAATAAAATCTAGTTTTATATTTTTAAAATATAATAATTGCTTGTGTTTTTAGAGTTAAACATTATTTTCTTTAATACAATGCTATTTTTTGTTTTTTGTTTTGAATATTAGTCATATATTCACTTGATGTTTATGTTGGAATGTATACTAATCAAAATTATCAAATTCTAAAAGTTGAATCACTTAAAGATTTATATTAATGTGCTAAAACATATATAATTTTAAAGAAAAAAAAAATATATATTTATGATGAAATTTTTTATTTTTATGTACAAAACAAAAAATAAAAATCTATAAAACTATGAGATGAAGCAAATAATGACAATACTAATAATTATTATAATCTAGTTAGATGAAATTATTATATATATTATCATCTTCTTTTGTATATTTCTATCAATGATCGATTGTTGTCTATTGTTGAAAGTTAGAAAGAAGGAAAAAATTGATTGGATTCTTCTTTTTTTTTGACGACTCGTCAGAGATTTATCTCTTATTTCTTCAACGATGAATATTGTGTGTGTGTGTGTTTGTGATGTGCGAGTCTGTGAATAAACTCCCGGAAACAGATTGCATTCTTTTTCTCTCTCTCTCTCATGTTTATGAGTTCTCAGTTCGTTGTCTTTTGTCTGGGTTATAAGTGCAAATGGGAACTGAGAACACGAGACTTTACTACTATTGAGAAGATCTTGCTTTTTATATACAAGAAGAAAATGTCATAATGTGTAGTTCATTCTATAGCCGCTATAACTAGTCGGAGATCTCTCTAAAGAAAAAACAAGCATGAGCGCGAAAAAGAAAAAAAGAAAGAGATGCCGAGTCGTTAATAGTTTTTCTCTTTCTTTCATTTTCTTGTCGAATAAGTCACGATCGTTGTGCTAGAAAGAAAACCTATATGACAATAATGACAGCACACTACTAGTAAGAAAAGACCAACCGTTCTATCACTTCATTCTCTTGTCTTCTTAGTGTGTATGTAAAAAAAAAAAAAAAAAAAAAAAGAGGGAGAGACAGAATAGCAGCGAACAACACATACAGAGACCATGTAGGTCAAATGATCAAGGAATTGAATCATAATATATATAGAAGAGGAAAGCGAACGATGAGAAACATAGAAAATAATAGAGAAAGAAATAAAAATCATTTGCTGGAGAGCAATAGCAAGACGGCATCAACATATTTCCAATCGCCGTCATACTTGGACGCGCATATATATATATATATCTAGCAAAAACGTGATTTGTATTATAAACGAACAGGTAAAACAAGAAAAAAACTAACAAAGAAGAAACGATCTTTTGTTATCTTCTCTTAATGTTTGCATATTTTGTATAATTAGATGGATGAATATGCTATTTAGATTTCGAAGAACGACTGTGATGATGATGATAATGACAAGAGGAAATAGAAAAGAAGATGAAGAAAGAAAAGAAACATCGTCTGATGTGTTATTATTGTTGCTGTTGTAATGGAATAATATTACTTCAATGCATATAGTAGTAAAGACAATTAGTTGTTCGATATTGATCAGAATAGAGAAAACAAAAAAAAAAAAAAAAAAAAAAGAAATTCTACTCAAACAAACATAGATAAATAGTTTACTTTTTATTCATTTCTTTTTTTTTTTTTTTTTTTCTTTTTCAATCGATATACATTGAGATGAATACAAAATATCTGATAAATAAGAAATTGCTAAACTATTGTCATTCTTATTGACAGTCTAGTTATTCTTTTTATCTTCATCTAAAACAAAATAAGATATATGGACAAATAAATTATTTGTGTAGTTGAGAACACATATTCTTTTGTACGGTGTCGTTTTTTTTTTGTATTGCATGCATACGAAATAGCTTTTTATTATATTGCCTAGAGAACAGCCAAACGTCTCCAACTTTTCATAATCGATGTTGGCTGACTGCTCGTCTAAGTGAGATTGACAATGGCACACACGGGACACAATATGACAGGATAGCAAATTGCGGAATGATAGGGAGCACCGTCTAAACAATAGACATCCATATAGAAACGGAGAATGCTCGTGTGTATGTCGTTATATTGGTATGAAGAAACGAGTGTTCAAAAAAAAAAAATTCACAGACACACAATCATTTCCTTTTCTTAACTGAATGGTTTTCTTAAGTTATTATGTAAGTTAACATTTTATTTTTTTTGTTTCATCAATTGAAAGACAAAACAAATATTAAGTGTAAAAATCTTTATATTGAATATAAGATAGAAAAGATATACACATGAATAAATGAATTCTTTCATATTTATTTAAGAAAAAAAAAAACGTAATCGAGTAATAATATTTAATTCAATGTTTATTTTTGTAGATTATCCATCGTTAAAAAATATATACGCGTGCATGCACACATACAATAAATGAATTGTATGTGTGTGTGTATATGATGAAAATTACTTTTCAATGACTTTTAATGTTCTATTAAACGCATACATTAGCTATCGAAGGGATAGAGAGAGAGAAAGTAATGCTGCAGGCGTTATGTATGTTCCCTTTTTCTATTTTTTTTTTATACTATCGATTCAAACGATAGATATATATTGGTTGGTGTGAATCGGAAATAGGACTTGTTGTGTTACTGTTCGTTCATTTTACCCTTTCGGGCATGTTTATTCGACATAATATGTAAAACATATTATTGGTATAGGTTTTTTTTTTCTTCGTCTTCTTTAGTATTGATTTTGTTTTTTTTCTTTGAAGTGTTTAAAGCAAAAAATGATATGAATAGCTTTGAAAGATAATTTTAATTTAACGGACACAAAAAAAAAACAGAATTTATAAAGAAACAAATGATGTCTATGTCTTTTCATAGTATTATGTCTCGATTTCAGTCTTCGAACCATTGCGTTTTCTCTTGAGTAGAATTATCGTCCTCGTCGTCGTTTTCTCTCTCTCTCTCTCTTCGCCGCCCTTTTGCTTGCCCTTCTCAAGAAAGACGAATGATAAGAGTGAACAAGGCATGAGTGCGGCGAGCATAATGGAACAGAGAGACAAGGAGCAATGGGGGGGGGGGGGGGGGGGGGGGGGGG
>CAJNOP010000156.1:0-35448 GCA_905250075.1 Rotaria sp. Silwood1 | reverse complement strand
GGGGGGGGGGGGAAGAGACGCTACATCGACAAGAGCGAAAGAAGAACATGTCAAGGAATTGGAAAGCTTGAGTAAGACGGTCACGATGAAGGCAACATCGGTAGTGAATATGGTCTGAATCTCTAGAGAATATCCAATGATCGTATTGCGTTTATAACTTGTATATGCGTCTATATGTTATGTTTTTTCTTGTTATTGTTGTCAGTGTTTTTTTTTCATATACTTTCATTGTATGTTTTTGATAAATATTTATTTAATCTTCCACATCTATTATTATTGTTCGATCAATTTATAAGAATTGTCTGTTTATGTCCAGTTCAAAAAAAAAAGTGAAGAGGGAAGAAGATACGATAAGGAAAGGGAAATAGGCCCGGTGCCTGAAATAGAATAATCACAAAGAAAGAGAGCATCAGGACGCTCGAGTCTTTGTATCGGGAAGAGAGCACTGCGGTAGTCTTCTTGTTTCTCTTTCTCTCTCTTTCCGTACAATGACGCGAAATGTTCGTTCATTCTTATGTTTCTCGTTGTAACAGCCAGTCAGTAGAGCAGTGCATTTACTAATAGAAAATAGCGTTAGTATAGACAGAAAAAAAAGAAACGACAGAGAAAAAGAGAACAGAAAAAAAAAAGAAAACCTAGTCGTCGTAGCAGCTGGGACTACTAGAACTAAAATGAAAAAGAAAGAGAGAAAGAGCGCACAAAAAAATAATAATAATAGACACGATAAAAGTAGAGGCATCATCAGCGGTAGTGGTGGCTACTAAAGAGACACAAAGAGAGAGAGAGAGAAAGAACGTGTTTCTGCAATTTAGTTCCCGTTGTATGCAATAAGAGTAACTATATGGTTAGTAATTGAAATGTGACTTGATGATGATCAAATACATACATATTGAAAAAGAAAAACAACAAGTATTTTCAATACTATAGCAAATACTTATGTTTTATATTTCTTTTATTTTTGAATAGTTATGGTTTTTTTTTTCTAGATAAAATATTCGATTGAATACAATAAAGATATATGATAAAATATCGAACGTTTCGATGACATCGGTGCTTGCAGATGGATGCTCAACAACAAGATCAACAATCACAAATCGATTTTGTCAAACATATCGAGGGTATGAAAATATTACTAGACAAAAAAATTCTTTCTTTTTTCATTTGTTTTTGTTTCTTTTTCAAAGATTAATTAAAAAGAAAAAAAAAAAAACGAAAGAAATTAGATCGTGCTAAATTTTATTTGACATATGTGAACTCATAGCCTATTGACAAGATTACCGGATACGTTTAATAACTAAATCTTAAAGCAATAATTATCTTCTATATTCTGAGAAGATCATTTCTTTTTATTTACAAAGGAAGACAATAATCATTTTCTATTCTATCATTTCTAAATTAGATATTCAATTCATTAGTGACATCTATATATATATAAGTTTTGCAAGATTTGACAGATATGTTCATGATAGCAAAAATTATAAATGTGTACATGTAATATTTCAAAAATCTTAATAAAGATTTTTAACTTCTAATAACTACAAAATGGAAAGTTCATTGAACCAATTTTTTCCGGAAATTATCAGTATTAAGTATCTATCAATTTATTCATACTGAGTAAAATTCTGTAAACGTTTATAATGCCAAGTTTAGATTTTTTAAATATATATAAAACATATTAGAAACTCAATTCTGAAGAGAATATCAGTAAATAAGAAAAAAAGTTATTACAAGAAAAAAAAAAAAAAAAAAAACTCAACAAGTGATACATTTCCTTCGAGATTTATGTCAAAATCTATTGAGTCAATCTTATTCTCTAATACTAATCGTATAAATTAATCAATTTTTTTTTATAGATCTAATTGATGTCTTCTCAAACTAAAACATAGTCGATTTTGATTGATTAGTTACACTTATTAAACTTGGTAAAGACTATTGTTTTGAATCTTCTAATGTTACATTATTCGCATCGAGATTTCTACTGTCAAGAAATCTCATTAAATGTTTTTGCATCTTGTATATGAAAGCATTTCTAAATATTGCACATTCTTGTTGGAATATTCCTATTTTTTATTCTTACGAAAAATATTGTCATAAAAATAGCTCTAATATTTATCAATATTTATTTGCTTAGGTTAGCCATGTACAAGGTGGCACTGTGCTATGTCTTTATTTCTCGTCACTGATGATGGTGATGATGATATTCAAATTCTTAAATATGAACATCTTTATCAACAAATAAAAGAACTTGAATATAATTTTTTATCTATTAAATCTTCATTATCGATAGTTACTAATTCCAAAACTTATTATTGTCGGCGCCGTTATCGGCCGCAGCAATGTTTAGTGAAACATTTGCTCACCTACATGTTCACATTGCTTATCCTAATCAATCATCTTCATTGGTCAATAATATTTTTTTCCTTATCTTCAATAAAACTCATGTCAACATACGCATTAACAACAACAACAACATTTGGTCCAAAATTATCGCCGTCCATAATCAAAGAGGACGAACAACAATGTTTACCACTAGATCATTTACAAATCGATCGTTTATGTTCAAAAACATGTTGTGCACAAAAAACTCCATACGAAAAATTAGACAATATCAATCAATTATTATTAAATTCATATTATTTACCATTTTGTTCAAATTATACATTAAATTATTCGATAAATCAAACAAATTTTTTCAACGAAATAACAGAAAACGAATGTCGAGAAATGCTCAATCAATTAATTTCAAACGACAAAGAAGCTCGTTATGCATCAAAACTTTTTGCTACTTATATGCAAGCTATCGATTCAGCATCAATCGAAAATCGTTATTCAATAATCAATGCCGATTGTCAAGTAAAAATATTTCTTTTTTTTTTTTTTTAATCGTTATTATAATTATTATTTTAATATTTTTAGGGAGCTTATCAAAAATGGGCTTGTTCAGTCAAAATTCCATATTTTTATCAAAATCATCGTATATCGCCTTGTCGAAAGATCTGTGATGAAGTCGAGCGTATTTGTCCCACATTTAGACCCAGTGATCGTGAACCATTCTTTGCCGGACAACCATTGTTCTTTTGCGATGGTAATTAGATTCTTAATATATATTTTTTTTCTTTACATTTTTCCTCTCATAAGTGTACTGAAAAAAACAAAAGATCTTATCTGATGATGATATTCTATTTGTTTTGTTTTACAATTATTGATGAATTTACAATAGATTTGAGCAATTACATGAGTGTTTTACCACATATATGACATATGGATAATGAATATTATATCTAAAAAAACAAATATTACAAATTAATAAAAAAAAACCTTGATGTTTTATTGTATCATTCATAATCGGCTTAAAATACATTGAATAGATTTTAATCTATAGATAGAAAATTGTTCTTTATTTTTTTTTTTTTTGGAAATATAGCTTGTAAAAATATTTTATAAGTATACTTGACACTATTATCACATCATCCGTTCGTTTAATCAAGATTATTTATTTTTTTATTAATGATTTATGATAGATCAATTCTAGCTTTATATTACTTTTTCAATGTGACATTCAATAGCATAGCAAAATGATTTGTTACATATTATGACATCAACAGAATTTTGATGAGCATTAAAAAAGATAATAGAATCATAAAACACAGAATCAATGATAAGATATGAAAAAAAGAAAAACTTAACATCTAATGACTAGATTGAAATAAATATTTTATTTTATTTTTTATTTATATCTTAATATAGGAGATATTGTACCAAACAGTGATTATGGAAAACCACCATATTGTTTTGATACATGTCATCTAGTTGATGGTCCATGTCAACATCATTCCACTTCGTCATCATTAAATAAATCTTTATTGATAGAAACTAACGAAGATCATGTAACTAGATTATCATGTTTTGAAATTGAACATTTATCATTGCCTTTTCCATCAGAAGAATCATCATTATTACCTTTATCTATCAATAATTCAATATTCAATTATACAAATAATACATTTATTTCGGCATCAGCTATATCTATTATATCATCAGTTTGGTCAACTATTATTGTCAATATTTTGACTTATATTTTCGTTTTTCTATTAAGATTATAACAAATAATAATAATAATGCTGCTGCTGCTGATACAGTTGTATTATTTGTAGTTATAGATAGGCAATATATATCAATCATAATCGAGCTGGTTCTCGGTCAGAACAAAAAAAAAAATTTATGGATAGAGAATAGAACAATCGATAGTACGCAAGTCAATTTCATATGTATATGCCTATGTGTGTGTGTGTTTTATTTCTATGTGTAATTTTTTTTTTGTTTTTTTCTCTCTCTTCTTTCTCTATTTTGTTCTTCATGTTTTTTCTTTCTTTTTTTTTGTACTATTGGAATGTTATGCCATCTTTGAATGGTCTATCATTCATTACTGTTGCTGCTGATAGATCTAGAAGAAGAGAAAAAATGAAAAAAAGAAAATATTAATTGACACTGTCATTATTGTCGTTTAGGTTTTTTTTATACTGATATTTATGACATAGGACAAGATAGAACATTAATAATGCTTTATTTGTTCTTAAAAAGAGTATGAAATTGTCGGCATCTATCGCATACTAAAAAAAAAAAAAAAAAAAATTTCATAAAACTTGGAAAGATTAAAATCACATGACAATCATATTGTTATTGGTTTCTCATGTAATCTATTTGAAATTTAAATGACTCACATTAGGAAGTGAATATCAATTTATTCCTAAATTAACTTTATATATCGACTAAAAACAAAGAAGCATATATATTATTGTATATTTGTTGTTAGATTTCTACATGATTAATTATGTCTCAAATAACGGATGCAGAAAATTGGAAAATAAATCAAGATTTTCTTGAAAAAGCACAACCAGGAGATATGATACAATTTATTCGAACTCTTTATAGTCATTGGGCAATTTACATTGGTAAATAAATTGTTTTTCTTTTCTTAATATAAAGAATCGATTTTAGGTGATAATGAAGTCATTCATCGATGGGGTGATAATGATGGTATTGGACAAACAATTGGTGTATGGGGAAATGTAACGACTATTTTTGGTGTACAATTTAACAAAGCTAAAATAACTAAATCAAAGATATCTGATGTACTGAAATATGGTGGTAAAATTCGTATTAATAATTATCTTGATTCAAAATGGAAGTATGTCATTAATCAAAAAAGATTTACAAGATAATCTTGTAGACTTAATGCATATTAGACAAGTTATAGAAGACAAAAAAAAAAAAAGAGATTTTTATCTTTCGAATCAAAATTTTTTATCTTAACCAAATAACTAACAACTTCTAAATAAGATGTCATAGATTTTTATTTCAGATATTCCAAAAACTAGCATTATTTAAATATTTAAAACATAACTTAATAATTATCTCTTCTTTAATTTTCTTTATTCGGACTAAGAAAAAAAAAAAACAATTCACTGAAATAGAATATTCACTCGATTAGTTAAATAATTATAGGTTTAGTTGTCGGATCTGAACCGACGATGTAGTTTCTTTCATAAACAGCAATTTAAAATTCATATCAATTTCGATAATTTCGGACTGATATTCAAGGCTAAATTGAGTACCCGACCCAGTTGCAGGATACTACTTTAAATATTTTTTAATTAAATCATGTTGAATATTAGATAGTAGTATTATTTGATTATCTTACATTGAAAAACCGATAGGTAAATCCATTACGAATCAAAACTCAAGAGCAAATATCATGTATGACTCTCTTTTGAACATATGAGTTATAAGAACCACGAAAAAAAAACCAAATTCTTTTGCTTATTAATTCATAATGAGAATTTCAATCATAATTTGGAAATTAAAAGTAAATAAAGAATATGAAAATATGAATTCTGTGTCTTTCTTTATGAAACTATTTGCTTAACAAACACGTATAAAATACTTGATAGAATATTAAGATAATGAAAATAACTATTAAAATCTTATTGTTTGCATATAAACAATAAAACTAAATCTCTGATTGTTTGAATAGAATTTATAATTAGCAATATATTTTATTAATTGTGGTTTTTGATTAATAAATTTAAATATTATTTGCCACAGTTAAATTAATATTTGATTATGTCAATTAACAGTTCTCTGTTCTGTTTCAGACCATTACCTGTAACAGTAATTCTTGAAAAAGCTCACAGTGCTACTAACCAAGAAGGTTATAATGTATTATATAGTAATTGTGAACATTTTGCTACTGATTGTCGTTATGGTCAACAGTGATGGGATCGGTTCGTGTTTTTTTGGAACCGAACCGAATCGAACCGAAAAAATCTCAAACCGAACCGAACCAAACCGATCGAATTTTTCAAAACTTTGAACCGAACCGAACCGAACCGAAAAAGTTTTAAACCGAACCGAACCGAACCGAACCGAACCGAATTCGAAACTTAAGATAAAGAAGGTTTAAAAGTTTTTATTTTTTTCTAAGAATATTCCTCTAAAAACCTTTATTGAAGACATGCTTAAAACGTCATTAATAATTTTAAAAACGAACTAGAAATTTGTAGTAGAAATAATGTTAAGAACATGGGTATTTTCGTTTTCAGAATAAAAGAAATTTCGGATGATAGAAGACTAGTTTATTTTCAGTAGTTAGTCAATTTATTCCGCTAATCAAAAGCCGCTCAAAGTATTTTTTTGTCGTCGCTCAGTGCAGATATATAGGATCTACATTTTATATGATACACCCGTTTTAATAGAACAATATTAAGTAATACTTTATAATAAGTATTTACCACCTTATTAAATCCAGTTTTACTCTCAACTTACAAGACTTACATGACAAAGAGAACCTAAAATTGAGAGAAATAATCTACCCATCATTTGAAAATGGACAATTCCAATGACACTTTTAGGCTTTACTTATCGATCTATTTCGAAATATCATTTTGGTGATATTTTCTTAACTTAAATGTTCATGGTTATATATTCCTTGAACCTTAAAAAGAAAGTAATGTTATCGTTATCAACTAAGAATTATTAGAACATGATAATTAATTGATACTTATATATATATGGGCACTTCATACGGAAATGTAGTCTGTAAAAGGACGCACTGACTGAAACTAATGAGTAGTCGAGTAAAAATAAGAAATTTGCTACACTTTCTTTATCCATTCTTAGTATATATATTTGTTACAGATCCCTTTCTCTGTAATGAAACTTGATGTTTGTAAAATCTTCGGTTCAATTCAGCCGAAATTCAATTTTATTCAAATTATTATCTTTCCTTTTCTTTTTTCTTTTACATATACATGTATTTTCATATATAAGAGAGAGAGAAATATATAAGTGAAATACAAGGAGAGAGATGAATAAATATCCTCTACTCCAGCCTAGACCATCTTATATAAAGAAGATGACGTCCAATGTGTTCTTTTATTGGAATGCCTTTACATTTAGAACAGAAGAAAAGAGTGATAATTTATTAAAATTGTGACGGCCGAATAGAAAAGTAGGAGAGAAAAGAGGGAGAGAGAAATAATAGGAGAAAAGAATAAGAAATAAAGATGTAATTTCAGAGCATTCTAACAAAGTTAAATATATTTGAATGGAAATCGGTTCCGAATACTTCGTAACCGAACCGAATCGAACCGAAAAAGTTTCAAACCGAACCGAACCGAACCGATCGAATTTTTCAAAATTTCGAACCGAACCGGTTTCGGTTCGGTTCGGTTCGGCTCGGTTCGGTTCGAAACCGAACCGATCCCATCACTGATGGTCAAGCAAGTTCTCGTCAAGTAAGAATATTCATTTAGTATTGAAATTAAAAACAAACAAAAAAAAAGAACGAAATTCATTATTTGAGGTACAAGTAGCAGTTGGAGGATCAATCGCAACTGGAGTATTCATGGCAGTTGTACTTGCTGCTAGTGCTTACTTTTTACGTGGTTCTTCGAAAAATGAAGAAGAAGATGATGATGAGAAAGAAATTACAATCAAAACGACTTAACATTGTGATGGAACTTTATTTTTATTCGTTTCGACTTATCTTTAGCATATATTATGATCGATAAAATATTTATTTTATTGGACTGAAAATGAATTATGAGAAAATATTTTTTTTCTATTTTATGTGTATTGAGTTCTAAACTAACTTCATATATTTTGTTTTGGATGATATATAAGTAAAAAGTATCTAAACTTTAAGAATTTTATTTCATAGTTTGGTCATAAATAGATCTAGTTGCAAAAGCTAATCTGAACTTGGTAAACTTTTATGTGGAAGAGTAGAAATGTCTGCATACATTTTTTTTGAGATAAGAACGTTTCAATATAGAAAACCTGTTATTCAACAGCTCATTTTCCATATGAAAATTGATGAGAATGGTCAAATATTGACCTATATTTTCGAATAGTTTTAACCATTTGTCTTAAAATTTTTTTCAATGAATGTTTTTTTTCTAATCAAGTTTTCCATCAGAATTCTACAACCATTGTCATCGATCCAGAAACGATCCATGCTGAGATCATTACAAAAACTAAAGGCTTCCTCATACTATAAGATTATATCGGATTGAAGTACCTTATCTTTCACATACCATAGACATGAGAGTCCTTATTTGATAATAAGAAAATGAAGGTTAATCCATTTATATAGTAAGAAATCAGAAAAGTGTCAAGAAGTCTTATTTTGATTCTAGAGAAAAAAAAACTCAATATATTTGTTGTGAATCCTTGGCATTAAGGCCAATGGGTCTCGATTTACTCCTTGCGATCAATATTTACTGAGCTGTATCTCTCTTGAAAATCTCAGACAAAAAAATTGATGCTCATGTAATTGTTTTTTCGATTAGTCGGACTTCTTGCGACTACTGTAAGAGATAAAATCGATTAGTCCTTTGGAGGTCAGCGTAAAGAATTCTGTATGTACTTTTTTAGAGTTCCTTTAACCGATGAGTAGATGATCTTTGATTTCTGACTACAATATTTTATTCTTGAAAAAAAGACTATTTTGAAGCTCCTCTTTCAATATGACTCTCTATTTCATTCTCTAACAGTTGAACTCATTTCTTACATAACTTCGTAATTCCCAATTGATACTTCAAGAACATATCAACCTTACTTTCATAGACGAGGAATGATTCCCATACGTTACCTCATAAAATTTTAATGTTGTTCAAATCTACAATAAAATATGTATGTCTCAAAGAATGGAAGAGAATCACGAAAGAAACTTAATTTTTACAAGAACCAAACAATATTCTTTTCGAACGACTGATGTAGAAATTCATCAAACACTTATCTCTATGATATAATTAAAAAATTAGTTGAAATATCCATCATTACTTGAGGAACTTCTCTGAGAGTCGAATGTAAATTATGCTCAATTCATGACTAAAAACAACATTATTGGAAAATGGCAGAATATACAATGAATCGATACTGCATTGGTTATCCTCACTTTTTTGCCTGATGATACCTCTGTTGTAGATTAAATATCTTCACAAGCAAACGGTTTTAAAAGCTAAAAATTTTGACGTTTTCACATCTAACTTGGGTCTACACACAGGCGAAAATTAATTAACGTCGAGAATATCAATTGAGCAGCATTAAAACAAATAATATTTTCGATTTTTCATAGTTATTATAAAATACGTCAATAAATGATTTTCAGCATCAGATAGAGCTCGTCGAGTTGTTCGTGGAATCAATGAAATTATTACTGTTAGAACATGTTTCTAGACTAGTCGGCTGTAAAAAGAGTCGAATCTAGGCCTAACATAACCTGAGTGGTTCATTTTTAAGATACAATAACAAAAATATCGAACCAAATGTGTAACGCAAATGAAAATTCCTTTTTTTTTTTTTGTTATTTTATGCGTTCTTTTTCCATTGTTAAATCATTCTTCTCATAGTCTTCACTGCATTTCGTTTCATGTCTCTTTTCTTTGCTCTTTTTCTGCCTTATTTTTCTTGGTGGCATGTTTATATGGTTTGGTGAATTAGTCTCTAGCTTTTTTACATTTTTCTTTCTTTATAATGAGATGCACCAATGATCGAAATGTTGAAACAAACTGTTGATCAAATCCATGTTAGTCGTGTCATTCGTATTGAAATCACTCGTTTTGGTTTCTGATCCATATTCTGTATTAACTTTTGATAAATTACTCATGATTTTATAGAATACTTCTTGTTGAGCACTTGCTATGTGGGATTCGATGAAGCAAAACATTTCGAAAACGATTGTGATATGTGACGAGTCAATTGATTAGTTCATTTGAATGAAGTCCTCAAAATGTACGTTACTATTGCTTTCTTTTTATTTTTTACTCATTTTTTTCTCTCTCCACCTATTTCTGTTTTTTTCTATTAGGAGTATTGTAAGACATTGAAGTAACGCTTGTATGTTTCTCTTTGCCCCTTTAGAAAAGGCGCATGTGTATATTTTTTTTCATTTCTCTTGACGTGTAACTGCAAGAAGGTAAGAACACGATTTATATATTTTGATGGCATTGATTTGTCTGCAGTAATCAGACGGTAAGATTTCAAATTAAATATCTTATGAGAGCAGAAATTTTGGTATAAAGAACATCTAATAGTAGTATTCTCGATGCATTGAAAATAAAAACAACGAAACAACTTAGTTGAAAAAATTAATTTCACATACGATTCTTAATGAATGACCATATACTAGCGTAAGAAAAGTGATTGCATAAAAGTCGAACAGTGGAAAATTGTTCGCTGTAAACACCTCTCAATACGGAAATCTTCATGAAGTGAGTACTCTCAACATAGACATAGCTATTTCTGATGGAAATGGATCTTTCCATAGTAAACATCATCATATTCTGCAGTGTGAAAAGCTTTTTACATTTCTATGACATTGAATGACCAATTCACTGCAAGTGTTTTTTTTCTATTCTCCTTGAAGACGAAGAAGTAGTTGTGTATGGTTAAAAACCAAAGAACATGGAAAGTAAATTTAGAATGCATGTTCTTTTTCACCTTGAAAATGCAAGAAGCCTTAGCCTGCTTTTTTCAATTAATATCTAACAAACAATCAGCATAAATTTATATATATCACAATTTGATATGACCCATCGATACGATTCAGCTTTAGAAAAAAAATAATACATCTAATTGTGGACAATTATACATGACACTGCCTCATAAAACTCAATATTCGATTGGATCCATTTCAAATATCCTCGAATGGAAACCTAAACACATGTAGGACTATAGAATAAGTCAAAACAAAGATATCAATCTAAAACTGAAAGAGCGTACTCATCTACAAACAGATAGAGCACGTTGAAGAAAAAGCATAGAATAGTCAATCCTACAAAAGTATTTAATAGTCTCACAAACAAGACATCAAATTTTATAAACCGATCAGTAATTTCCATGATTGAAAAATTTTCTCACATGTAGATGAGAATGAAGACTAGAGTCACACCCACATTCTTATCAGTTTACCTTTATATGAAGAGACTGAACCTCTAGCGATTTACCTACACCTTCATACCTATTAACTGGATGATGATTGCTTACATCTCTACCTTTTTGATTATGTCTTTCATCATAGACTTTCTTGTGATAGCTTTCTTCCTATTCTTTCAGATATACAGGCGTGAGCCTGTTCTAAGTAGTATGTTTAAAAGCTTTCTATGCTGTATGTTTGTTCACATTACCTCCAATATACTAGTCGTTTTCGTTCCGTTCGAATTACATGACCTTAGAAGAATTATTGAAGGTAACGTTGAATGACAGACTTAGAATAACAAAAACAAAGAATGATAATTATTTGAGAATGGGTTTACAGTTGTCTTATTGGATGCCTTAGGCAGTTATCTGATTATCGTTTTTAGTCGTTGTAATTTTTTTTTGTTACTAGTAAACTGTTATTTTTCACGATCATTACTTGCAATGGTCATAATTCTTAATAACACATAGTTTATTACGACTGTAAACGGTTACCTTAAACGGTGTTCGTTTTTTCGTTGTAACTAATTGATATATGGTCGTTAATGACCATGAATGATAGACCTGGCAACGGTTTCGACAAAATCGATGGATCGACTATTGATTGTCAGTATTAATATAATTTTCAAATTGTCATACGAGTTGTTTGTTTATTGAGAAAAATGATTGTTCGGTGTGTTGCATTAACAGTGACACGTAACTATTTACGCTGCATTGATGTTTCATCAAAAGAATGGTTGAAAAAGTAAACACTTCTTCGAGAGAAACTCTTTCGATATTGACATTGATAAGAAACATAAAAAGTCTGTAGTAAAAAAAAATCTGATTTTATGTATGAGTTAACTGTTCGAATTTTCTGTAATGCATTTGATTGAACACAAGCAGTTGTTCTACCATAATGTAAAAATTTTCGTAATGAACTTCTATTGTGTGTGATAAAAGTCGCTTGTTGTTAATTAATGAGAAGTTTGGATACATTGAGCTAATGGTTGCATCTTATTATTGAATATGCAAGCCAGATAAATACACATGATAGATAGATTAATTAATAAGATTTTTTTGTTTATTTATTGATCGTGTTCTAGTTGACATCATTCACATTTCAGACGTCTCATAAATCATATTCAAGAAACAATCAACGGTTTGGTTTATATTTTAGATACAGATTTATTTGTAAAGAAATATGACTAGTATATTTAAAAAGTATTTTAATCTACGAAAAATGAAAGTAAAATCATTGTATATGAATAGTCCACTTGGTCAAGTGTGTAATCTAATTGAAGGCAAGACCGGTGTTAAATCTTCAATCATTGCTATTAGTATGTTTTAAATCATGCTTTTCTTGTTTATCTCATATGTCTATATTGTTTATAGCTCTATATGGTATTCTTGTCATTTATTTGGTGTTTGGTAGGTGCAATGATTTCTTGTGTAATTTCATGGGACTAATCTATGCAACATATATGTCGTGAGTAGAATTACCATCAAAAGTTTTTTTTTGTGCATAGTTACGATATTTATTGAAATTTTATTTAAATGCTCATTTGGATTGATCTCCTTCAGTTCATTATTATTTTCTGTCATTGTGCTTGAGAAAGTTCATTGAGAGAGATCTTTCTGTAATGTAGATTATTAAAAGATGAAAATATTCAGAGTTTGGTTCCTTTCAAAACAAAAATGTTTTTCTCTTTTTTGTTGATAACATTTTCAAAGAAGGATTACATTGTTCAGAAGCAGTATCCAATTTTGAATAAAATGATCTAGTTTTTCTGTCGAATCTAAAGAGCAGTAGAGCCCACCATATCGAAGACCATGACCTTAATCTCGTCAAATAGAAATCTTGATAAAAAAGAAGGGTCGAAAAAACATTTGATCAGGTGTTCAGTACCATGTTACTACTGTTCATTGACTTGTAATCTACTATCCACTGAACATGAATCTAATGTCAAATAATAGCTTCGAGCTGAAAATAACAAACAAAAAAAATATCAGTTTAATATCATAATGAATGAAAAGTACTGTCTAACATCATCAGCCTTTGATTCATGTCTAGAACTAGGAACAAAAACGAGAACAGAACAAGACAAAGCACTAAATAGAGTATCTATCTTCGGCTGTATCTAACACATATACACTATTAGTCAAAAGTAGGAGTACCAGGTAAAGTAATCAAAACCTTGAGCTTTTGCGTTGGAAATTTTATTAAGAATACACCTCAGTAAATCCTAATTCTAGACACCAACATGTACTGAGTAGGATAAAAAGTCATAGAGTTAAACAATACTTCGACATTTGGTTGCTCGAACTAATTCAGACAGATTTCAACCTTTTTTTGCAGAAACTCAAATTACAGGCTGATAGCTATTGCTAAACAGAAGTTCTCCCGCAAAGTTGATGACCATACTGTAAGATTCATTATATGCCGGGTTCTCAAAGAATTCCATCACCATTGCTATAATAGATTTTCGACAGTTGATACTTCATTTATAAAACAAAATTTGACTTTCAACTGATGAAACCATAGAGAAACAGCTAAATGTTTTTCCTAACATTATTTTCGCTTTTTTTGCACTAAATATTCAACCAGTCGAACATTTTAGTGACTACGTATTCATAAAGAGTTTGCCTCAATCGATTTACTCAAAAGATTTTCATAATAAATCTCGCACTTCCTAAAATGTTTTTCTTTTTAATTGCTAACCATTAATATCTGAGTATTTATCTTTTTCAAATGGTGATATACTCTTAAACAGAAATCGATAGGTCAGAACTGTTTTCAATATAAGGTATAATCGTCAGAAGATGCTATCAGGCTGCTACGCAATTTTTTCACTCTGAACATTATTTTTCTCAGATGCTTCTAATCATTATTTTTCAATAAAAGCTAGTTACAACGTTCATTGATCAGTATATACCGAAACAAATATCTACGGCACAGAAAAAAAAAAAAAACGGAAATGATGTTGAGAAAAGTTTTGACTGTTTCTCTATTATTTCGTCAGTCGAGAGTTGAATTTTGCTTGATAAATAAAGTATCAACTGTCTAATTTCTATTGTTGAAATGATGATGGAATTCTTTAAGAACCCGATATGTAATGAGCCTTGTATTATTGTCATCAAAATGACTAAATTTAGTGTGTCTTATGTACTTTTTTAGTAACGATCTTATTGAATAACCCATCAGTAAAATTTTTTCATAATGACGAGTAGCTTCGATCTGACTATGCATACAAGTTTTCTCCAATTCATATACATGACATGAGTTGAATAATTTCAATTTTCTGTTCTTAGATCAATGGCGATTCTATCATCGAACACGTCCAATCAAAAACGACTGTTAATCTATTGGATTATCTATTCAACACTTAATTGCATCGAATATACCTTGCATCACCTGTGTGATTCCTTCGTATTCTATTGGCTTGGTAAATGTATTTTTCTCATTTGCTTTCTTCACTATGGATTATCTTCGTCTGAGAAGAGTTCACAACAAAAGTTGTTTGGCTCTCGTACGAATCTCAATGATCAAAAAATAGACCACAAGACTAGTATTTATTCTAGTCATGACGGTACGTCTTGTCTAATCTTTTTTGTTAAAAAGTTCAAGCACATGATTAATCTAAAACCATGTGCAGTTCACAACCTCTGTCCTAAATGCTTAACTAACGACTTCATTCTATTTATTTTTTTTCTAGAGCAACCATGACACTACGTGAAGTCTAGATTAGTCTAAATAATTGTAGTATTAAGAAGTAGATTACATTTAAATATGAATACAGTATATAACTTAGCGAACAGTTAGACGATTGAACTATAGGATCAAGTGATCAATTTTTATATGTCAATAAATATTCGAAGATGTTTTTTGAAAACAATCTTACTCAAACTTTTTCAAATTTCGTCATGAATAAAAAAATTTTTATAATACAATTAAAACTATGTAGTTACATTAAGTTGAACATGACTAATTGACGACTGTTAATAGTTTTCTAAAAAATTTTTCTCATCCCTGATATATAGGAAAATTATTTTAATCTTCTGTCAAATGTAATACTTACTTTCTGATGGAGATATTACATGTGGAATTATGAAAACAGGTGAAAAATCTTTCATCAATACAGAGAACTACCAAGAGTATTCACAAACGATTCTATCAATATCATGACTACTCGACTATTTCTTTAGCAAAAACAACTACAGATTGACAACAAAATGGATAAATTTATGAAACACTAAATATTAGCGAATCACAATACGATTCATATAGAGCTGTAGTCATTTTAGGCTAGATTTAGTATTCATCATTGAACAGTTTTTCACCTAGTAAAGTAAAAACAGGATCAAAACAAAACATTGCTCATTTTCAAAGTGCGTGTTAATTTGAAGAATGGAATTAAACGAAAACTAAACAAGAAAGTACAATTGATCTTAATATTCAAATTACAAAAATAGCAATAATTGTTTCTTTGAGAAGTTTACAGAGACAAAAAAATTGAATTTTGAAGTTTGCGAATTTTTCACTTGCCTTTTATTGTCATTTAGTTTTGCTGTAAATTGTCATCCTATTGTCACGATAATTTTCAAGCACATAAAGTATTAGTCTAAGAAGGATTGCTCTTAAAAGCTTTGCTTTTATAGAAAAAAACTTATGAAAAGATGCAGAGGAGGCGTCGACTATGGGAAGAGACTGAAAAGAAAGTTTACTAAGTCTCACTACAGTAAAGACTGTTCAGTCTGTGAAAATTTTTATCCTATAAAGAGCTTTTCGATAGTTTTTCACTGGATCGAAAGACTAGGGTCTTTGAAACAATAAAAAGTTCATTTGTGCCTGTCTCTGTATCTGAAGTACATTTTTAAAGCGATCGCGTGCCTTTTCCGAGAGTATCTTTTGCTTTAATGTGCCTAACACATGGATCCACAAAAAAAAGAGCGCTTTTTTTGATTATAACATTTAATGCTGTGCCTCCTTAGAGTATATTCAACGTTGCTGTAAATATGTTTCGACCTGTAAGACTATACCAAGATATTTGAAGATTTTGGGTTTCTCTCAGTATTTTCACGTTTGAGTAATAGTTTTCTGGATTCAGAGAGAACTTAAAATTCCCAAGTTGAAATACCCTTCGTGTCATTTTTGCTTTCGGTTCTTTGTCAACGTCAGTATTTCACAGATAGGCTGTTAGCATTTGTCGATCGATGAGATTTCATATCTGGTATTCGACTACAAAATTTTAGATTTTTGCGGCTCGAATTTAAAAATTTTTACAGGATTTCTGAATTTCGAATCAATATGAAATTTTGCAATTGACAAGATCTATTGTTCTCTCTGACAAAACGTTATATTAGTCTCAACTATAGAGCATCACAGGCATCTAGTGCCGATTAATTGTTGATTTAATGCGAATCGCGGCGAAAATGACAGGGTAGTTTTTCTTTCAAGTCAAAATGTTTCATCATCTTCCATAGTTTACTCTCATAGGAGTCGCGCTGAAAGTATATGATATTCCAACAAACACCTTCATAAGTATTGACTATTATTCTATTTCCGTCTTGGAAAAATAAAGTCTGATAAACCAAATCATAGTATTGTTCTTCTTCATCAACTATTACAAAAGACAATAGTAGACTACGATGCTTGCAAGTAATGTATATCAATGTCTAGTTATCGTGATGATATGACGACAAACTATTGATTCTAAGATAGTTTTTAGTTGGTGACGGTACTTTTGTCGATGCTAAAACTATTCTCAGCTGTTCTCTACGGGATGTCATAAAAGTAAGAAGAGTTGAAAGTTATGTAAAACTCTGAAAAGATAGAAAGCTGGCGCTCTTGAAAAAATTTTTAGTACAGGCCTCTAAGGCACTTCAGTATGGACCTCACTAATTCAGACTGTTAGAAATTTATAGTGTGTTGTCTGGTGGCTTAAAATAATCTATTTTGAAAAATTCCAGAAGAATAAATAAATCAAAATGACAACAATTTTTATAGTTAATACGTCCGCTAATAAAATTGTATTATCAAATACATCATCAATACACATCTTCTTTTATATTTGTGCCATGAGAAGCAGCAAATAGCATTGTCTTCTTCGTTTCATCAATTCAACCACTATATTAGTCTTTTATACATCTCAATTTAATTGTTCAGTTAACCTTCGAATATAACATTCTTTCTCTTGACGAACTTTGACATATACTGTTATTTTTTTGTCTAAACTTAGGGTTCAGTTAGTTCATACTTTTCTATGTTCATCTTACTCTTACATTGCTAGATGAATGAAGGATATATATGGAAAATATTGTTTCATTTTGTCAAAGAGTTGCCTTCCAATCAGCTTTTGAATAAAAAAAAACAAAAACTATCCGTTACTTTTCAACAGGACAATGTAGAACTATTTATCTTATGACACTTGCTTGAGAAACAATCGGATTTGCTATTCTTCTACTTCTTCACTTACTTGTGTTTCTTTCTCTCACAGCAACAAATTCTTACTCATATTCACATTATAGAGTTCGAGCGACAAAAGGAAAAAGAAGCCTACATTGACTCACCAGAACATAAGGACCGTGTGGAAGAAATTATTGCAGAAAATGGAAATTCATCTTCGATGAATTTATCAGTACTAGGAATTAGTGATCAAAACATGATGATTGTGGCCAACACATTACGAAACAACAAGGTAAGATTATACATTTCTGTGATCGAAAATTATTAGATGAAAAATTGTGCAAATGTATATGATCTGTTCTTTTTCGCAAGATGTGTTTTAATGCGATTGTATACTGCGCTACATGACAAATAAGTTTTGGTTCTAATATAGAAATGAATGATTTTGTTCTGCGACGGTCGGATAGTTTAGATTTTGTATCTCAGTAAGTGTTCAACTCGGTACTTTCTGCCTTCCAAAAACCTCAGTTCCTTACATGGTTTTCATACAAGATTTGAGCGTTCTGGTACAAATATGATGACATTATGTGTATGTCATCTCGTGTTCTTGAGCGGAAGTGAACTTGAATTCTCGTAGATATGATATTTGATCGGATATTTAATATTAATATACACTTTAATTTTTCCATTTACTGATGATTGGTAAACACAAGGTCAAGTTAATCATCAGCATAACGTTTGTTTTGCTTATGATTAGTGACAGAGGATCTTTTATGTATCTCAATCAATGAAGAGCGCCTACTGCTCTTCAAACTTCTCAGAAAAAATGAATTAACCATATTCTTTCTCAATTTTACTCAACTTTTGATGCCAGATAATGACAGAGTAGAAGAAAAATACTTCGTCATTACTGCTATGACAGTTTGTTGCTCTATTGAATGAGTACTCAGGAATTGCAACTCTTGAATAGTTTAATCAATAGATAAATCAGCATAGAACTTTGTATCTGTTTGTGCCATCAAAAATGAACATAAGCGAAAGTTCAGATTCAATGGAAGGCCTTGTTCTGCTCGTTATCAAAGTCGATAGTGACACTGAATCTGAAGAAGTGAAGTTAATTTCTGACTCAATCAATGAATACTTTAGTTTTCGTTGAAATGTCCAATATTTTCGAAGGCGAGAATTTCATAGAGCAAAGATAGCATAACTGGCTTGTGCATGTGGAAACAACTCAATTCTACTTTTATGAGAACTTGATTTACAATAGAGTCAGCTTTCTTATGAACTCAATTGTTTATGTAACAATGGCAATTTTAATCTGAAATAGAATCATACATTCATATGTGTGATGATTGGCATAAACCAAGTTGCATGAACACCTCGGTGTGTATCGAAAAAACCTGCAAGTAGTGGTTTAGGATGCCTTCTTGTCTTTTACCAACGGAATGTTCGGCAATGAGAAGTTTCACATCGTAATTGGCATATTTCATCAATTCAATTTTCTTTATCTTCTCATACAAATTGATTGAGCCTGTTGATATTTCTCATTACTATGTTGTCCTTTTCATGTAGACACTTACAACCCTCGAACTCGTAGCTAATTCGATCAGTAGCGAAGGAATTAAACTTCTGGTTGATGCTCTAGAAGATAATACGGTGAGCTTATTTCTCTCTTCGACTTGCTTATTTTCACCATCATCTTTGCGCACAGGCACTCGCAACACTTGTTCTCACTAATGATGATATCGGGGTCGAAGCGGCCCAACATTTGGCTGATCTTTTACGAAATAACACGGTAGAGTTTTTTCTCTTTTTACTTATCTTATATCTGTATAAACTTTTCACACAGATACTTACCAAACTCAATGTTTACAATAATCAAATCGGAGCCGAAGGGACTAAACATCTCGCTGATGCTTTACAAGCAAACACAGTGAATATCGTTCTCACTTGATCTTATTGATTTTTGACTTTGTTTTTTCTTTTACAGACACTCACTTCGCTTAATCTTGCATTGAATAAAATCGGAGATGAAGGAACACAATATCTGGCAGATGCTTTACGAAATAACATAGTGAACTTCTTTCTCTCGTTGTCTTTGTTATGTTCATTCTCACTTTGTCCTACAGGGCCTTACAAAACTTTACATCCATGAAAATGAAATAGGAGATAAAGGAGTCCAATGTCTGGCTGGTGTTTTACGAAATAATACGGTATACACTTTACCTTCTTCGTTTTCTTGCCTTTCATTCTCATTTTTACACATAGAGACTCACCACACTGGGACTTTTTAGGAATAAATTTGGAGAGAAAGGGGTTCAATATTTAGCTGATGCTTTACGAAACAATCAGGTGAGCTTCTTCTATATTCAACTCTCTCATTTCATCGTCACATTTCAACCCAGACACTCACAAAAATCGAACTTAGTGGTAATAAAATTAGAGACTACGGCGCTCAACATCTGGCTGATGCGTTGCAAAATAATATGGTGAGTTTCCATCTCTGTTCATTTTTTTAATTTTTGTCTGCACTTCGTCGCATAGGCACTAGCCGTACTTCAGCTTGATTCCTCTGGAATAGGAGACGAAGGGATTCAATATCTGGCTGATGCTTTACAACATAACACGGTAAATCTCTCTTTATATATACATCACAATCATATTCATCTTTACTTATTCAATCAGACGCTTACTACACTTAACCTCGAAAGCAATACATTTGGAGACAGAGGCATTCAGTTTCTCGTCACTGCTTTAGAAAATAATACAGTGAATTTCTTTATATATTAATCTCTCTTATTTTCGTCTGTATGTCTTCATACAGACACTCACCACACTAAATCTCAAAGGCAGTGACATGACAGCCAACGTTGGCCGACAGTTAGCTGATGCTCTACGAAATAATACAGTAATCTTATTGTTCTCTTAATCTCTCTCGTTTATATCAATACTTCTTCAAAAAGACTCTCACAACTCTTGAGCTCGGCTCGAATGGCATTGGTAACACAGGAACTCAATATTTGGCTGATGCTTTGCACGAAAACACAGTAGCTTTCTTTTACCCTTTGTCGTTTTTGTTACATTATGCATTTCTTCACATAGACCCTTGCTAAACTCGACCTCATGTTAAATGGAATTGACGATCGAGGAGCTCGATATCTAGCTAATGCTTTACGAAAGAATACAGTGAACTTCGTTCTTTGTTCATTATTCTCGATTTCATGTTTACTTTTTCACACAGGGTCTCAAAGAACTCTACCTTCAAGGCAATCGAATCGGGGATGAAGGAGTCCAATATCTTGCTGAGGCTGTGCAAGATAACACGGTGAACTACTTTCTCTATTTATTTCTCACACATTCATTTTCAATTTTCATACAGACACTCACCAAACTCCTCCTCCTATGGAATAGCATCGGAAAAAAAGCTGAACAAAGTGCGCTCGAAACTTTTAAGAAAAATATTGGATTAACAGTTGAGATTTCGTGGTAATGATTGATAACATTAAAATTGACTGGCAGTGAAGAAATTAGTTTAGAAATTGTTGTTAAAAGTGCTTTTCGAAATATATTATTCATAATAAAATACAATTTTCAATCGATTATTTTATACGGCAAACTAATATACGAATGACGATTTTTGCGTTAATCAAGTGAAGTTGTCGATGAAAGACATGACAAAAAAAAAGAATTTCACAGGAGATTGAAAAATGCTTCTCGTGTTGAGGGAACATATACGATTACAAACAAGAGATGGACTAAGGCAAATCAGTGTAATATCAATCAGTGAATAGTGTTCGATGAAACTTATTTTCATGAGTTCATAGGAGTATATAATTACTAGAATCCATTTAAACGTTGATAGCCAAAAGTCTATTCACTATATGAACAGTACTAGTAAACGATGGTCAGGAAGGATGCATCCAGCATTATGTATTTTGTTCATGGCCCGTGAAATATGTTCATGGATATATTTCCGTATGAAGTAAGACAAAATATCATTAATAGTCTATCATTCATGTAATTGTTACCAAACAACACAACTTTTCATGCATACCAACACAAAAGTTCAATCTAGCATGTATTTCGTATAAGCAATCGCCGAAAACTCACACCCATAGTCCTCGAATTTTGCTACATAAAGGTTAATTGAACAGTTGCAATAGATGACATTTTCATCTGCTGAATGTAGAATCGAGTTTTGTTGATTGAAATGACACCACATACTCTTTAGATGTAGTTGATGATTTGTTGATATTATGTCTTCAGACAACATGGATAATCTCCACAATTAGCAATTGAGTATATTTTTGCCACAAAAAATTTATTTGGAAGAAAATTTTTCGTAGCTGAACAATACATAAAATCGATGAGCGTTGATGTATTGAAACTACAGATTATTGCAATCCACAAAGCTTGATGTCCTGTAGGGCTAACATGTAATCGATGTTCAAGTGCAGAGCGAAATAACTAGATTCTATCTATTATAGATGGTAACAGACACAGTGAGGGTGTGAATGTGGGTGTTGTCAGATGCCTTTATTTGAATAACACTCACACCTAAACCCTCACGGCGCATGTTTTGAAACAAATTCAAGGTTTTATCATTTACCTAAGCCAAGATATATGCCAAATAACAAAATGTTACAACATCATGGATACCCGGTTTTGGCAATAAAAAAAAGTGTTCTTTTTCTTCTGATACACTTTTTATACTTTTAACTGCATTTGTTGTGCAACGTAAATCTACTAAAAGATGCAACGCGTTCTGAGCTTTCTCTCTATATATATTAGTGATGGGATCGGTTCGTGTTTATCTGCAACCAGTCATTGGACGAGTACAAGTACAGCAAGTACCAGTAAAACTGAAGATACTTAAAAAATGTACTTTGTACTTTACTTAAATACTTTTTACTTGAGTAAATTTCAGTCAGTAGCGGTACTGTACTGAATTGTACTCAAGTACAGTATTTAAGTACATTAGAGTACTTAAAGCCATAATGTAGCGTAGCTGTACATTTAACACATTGATATCGATGTTAGGATGTGTGATACACACCTAACGTCTATAACTTAGCGACATATTAAGGAAAATGTATATGAATAATCATTATCACGATATTTCTATCTCCATTGTCATAAAACAGCCTCGGCATAAATGATCAACATTGATAACCAAGGAAAATTCAAAAGACATGAATTTATAGTGTGTAGGTTTAAATATTATGAATATTATGTAGACATTTCTGAGAATGCAAAGTAGTAATATATTAGAATATGTTGATATCCGGCTAAAGTACATTTTGTACTTAAATACTGGTACTTCAGTAAATGAGTACAAAGTTTTGTACTTCAGTAAAATCTTTCAGTACAAGTAAATTTACTGATACTGTTAGAATGTACTCAAGTAATCCTGAATACTCAGTAAAAGTATCAAAAATACTCAGTAAAATACTGAGTATCCAATCACTGTCTGCAACCGAGCCGATTCGAAAATCAAGAAAGAAAAGAAGGTTTAAAAGCTTTTATTTTTTTCTAAGAATATTCACCTAAAAACCTTTATTGAAGACATGTTTAAAACGTCATTAATAATTCTAAAAACGAACTAGAAATTTGTAGTAGAAATAATGTTAAGAACATGAGTATTTTCGTTTTCAGAATAAAAGAAATTTTCGATGATAGAAGACTAGTTCATTCTCAGAGATTAATCAATTTTTTTTTCTAAACAAGAGCCGTTCAAGGTTATTTTTTGTCGTCGTTCAGTGTAGATATATAGGGAATACATTTTATATGATACACTCATTTTAATAGAAAAACATTAAGCAATACCTTATAGTAATTATTTACTAACTTATTAAATCCAGTTTTACTCTCAACTTACAAGACCTATATGACAAAGAGCACCTAAAACTGAAAGAAATAATCTACCCATCATTGCAAAATGGACAATTTGAAAGACATTCACAGGCTTTGCTGATCGATCTATTTCAAAATATCATTTAGGTGATATTTTCTTAACTTAAATGTTCATTGTTATATATTCCTTGAACGTTAAAAAGAAAGTAATGTTTTTACATCAGCTAAAAGTCATTACAACACGACAATTAATTGATACTTATTTATATATATATATATGAGTGCTTCATATTGAAATGTAGTCTGTAAAAGGGCGCACTGAATGAAACTAATGAGTAGTTAGGTAAAATTAAGAAATATGCTACACTTTCTTTATCCACTCTTAGTGAATATGTTTGTTACAGATCCCTTTCTCTGTAACGAAACTTGATTTTTGTAAAATCTTCGGTTCAATTCAGCCGAAATTCAATTTTATTCGAATTATTATTTTTCCTTTTCTTTTTTTCTGTTACATATACATATATTTTTATACATAAGTGACAGAAATATATAAGTGAAATACAAAGAGAGAGATGGATAAGTGTCCTCTACTCCAGTCTAGACTATTTTATATAAAGAAGATGATGTCTAACCTGTTCTTTTATTAGAATGCCCTTACATTTAGAACACAAGAAAAGAGTGATAATTTATTGAAATTGGAACGGCCGGATAAGAAAGTAGAAGATAAATAAAAGAGGAAGAGAGAAACAAGAGGAGAACAGAATAAGAAATAAAGATGTATGTAAGAGCAGTCTGGCAAAGTTAAATATATTTAAATATATATTTGGATGGAAATCGGTTCCGAATATTTGGAACCGAACCGAACCGATCGAATTTTTCAAAATTTCGAACCTATCCCATCATTGATAAGTAATTCCTCTATCGTAATCTGTTGTCATTTATACCCTTTTTAATGCCCTGCGAAGCAGGAGCATTTATGTAGTCCTTCGCGAGTTTACTTTCTTTTTTTCTTTCTTACTTGAAGTACGCATCAAAAGTTGTCATTTTGTGACTCGATGATGTCGAGAACCAAAACTCTGAGAACACGCGTTGAAAGGCGAAGTAAAAATATCAACACTGAACGAGTATGGTTTTTTTTCGATTACCATCATACGATGTTCTGTTTTCGGGGAAAAATCTTCCGAAAATGATGAATTTAGCATGATTTAAAAGTTCGTTGATTTTGAGATAATTAAAACGAAAATGGAAACGAAAGTTAGGCACCAGTCACATTTGTCATATGTCGAACAGATGGAAATACAGGTGATCATAGATAATGAATCATGAAGATAATTAATCGATCAATCAATAGCACTCTTTCAAACTAATTTTTTAGGCCTTGATAGAGTTCTCGTAGTGATGAATTTAGTCATGTCTGATACTTAAAGAAATATAAGTTTTTCTCGGTTTCTCGAAATTCCGGCTTCGCAGGGCATTTCGTATTCGAGAGAATCTTGAATACCATCTAGTTCTTATCGTGCTTATCATATCAACATGCTCAAATCTTTTTTCATCACCATTTTAGAGAGAGAGCAATCTTAGGCTGCTGCATTGATAGAAACATACTTTTCATTATCACATTCTATGCAATCAATCTTTGTTTGACAAGAACGACAAACAAAACAGACCTATAGTTGCATATTTTCCTTCCGGAATGTGTAGCAACTTATGTTTTTTTCTTGAAGTCGATCAATAATGCGCAACTAGGTGAACAGCAAAAGCAACACTTTTCTTCTTAGTATCAACTCAAGTGAAAGCGAGCAAATGAGAAAAAAATTCATTAAGTAAACCTAGCGCAATTTTATCATGAAAAATGATGATGTTTCTTTTATCGGCTGGTTTTTGTCCCGCTGTTGGGAAAGATTGCGAGAAAAGAATTATTTTCCCAGTCAACTGGATGCAATCTATACATGAAAAGCATTAGAAAAAAGTATCAGATTATTTTGCATCATTGCAGTTTTTTTTACGAAGAAAAAAAAGAAGGAAATTTACTTTAATGAACAGTCTGTATTGGTGCCACCCGTAACAGCAAGATTATCATTGGTAACTAGTGCTTGAAACTTACCGCCATATAGCGCTATGGAAATGTGACTTGTTGTATTTAATCTAATGTTTTCAAAATAAATTCAAGTGGTGCATAGTAGATTCACAATAGCCTTCTAACTATCCACTTTTAAAGTTTATCTTTATCACTTTCTTACATCGTTGATCATTCGTCTTCCTCAGCACTATTCTCACTTCATTATCTTCTTCATTAATCACTGTTATTTACAATGAGACAGTTTTTCATCTTTCTCTATGACGAGTTCGAAAATTACCATCTCTACTTTCTCCTTAGAAATATAGATACGAGATAATATCTCTCACAGAAACTTATGGTGCTGTGTAAAAAGATAAATAAGAAAAATCGTTACCATTTTTCTTTGTTACAAATCGAACGGAGTGACCGATGCTGAGAGAAATACACTATCAACTTCATTATGGAAAAGCGTAACCAATTGTTAACCGGATTTGCTGTCACTTAAGAAGCTTTTGTTGAGAAAGCACTTGCTGTGTTAAGCAATGAAACAAAACTTTAGACGTGAAAACCTCCGGAGAAAACTATAAGGGTACTATTCATTATAATAATGTTTATTCGGAAAAAGGTAAGCAAATTGACTTAAAACAACTGCATTTACCTGTGTTACCAGTAATCATAAAGAAATCATTGTAGAATATTGCTTCTCAAACTTACTCCCATGAAACACTTGGAAAATATGGCAGTATCCATGAAGTGTTGTTATTTAGAAAGTCAGCAGTCTTCTACAGTATTCTAGCGTTCCAAAGGTTTTAGGTATTTTTTGTTTCTAATGTCTTTGAATAAAAAGCATGAATTTGTTACTCAGCGCTTACTGGCTACTGACACAAAAGTTCAGTAAATACGCCTACACATTCGCGCAAATTTAGATTTAGTCTAGGCCTGTCATTTTCTCGTTCATTTTGTTTTAAATTTAAATTTTCTACAATCTATTCTCGAATTTCACAAATTGTCGTAAACGTAGATTGAGCACCTCTGATTTAGTCCGTAAACTTTCACTGTTTCTACGGTCGCGATGGTATATTTTTCGATGAAAGACATACAGTGATTATGTGAGTTCGAAATGACCATAACAGGAACATAACAAGCGAAAGCAATCCACCCACATCCTATATTCACCCCTGCCAAGTCACACCAGTGTATTAGTCGACTGAGATTTTTGTGCTGATTTAAAAAAATGACATTTGTTTGAAATCAAATGAAAATTCTTCTACTGGATAATTGTTGAATACTAGTCAAAAAAGACACAAATGGGCTCTGAAGGATAGTTTCTGGAGCAAAAATGTTTTTCTATAAATTGAATTTCCAGCTGAAAAGGGTGTCATCAGAAAGAGTCCATTGAATTACATATTTCGTAAAAACATCTCGCTAGGGCATCAGTACAAACTATAACTACATAACACTGAAAAAATTATTACAGGTGACTACATGAGAAAATTCAGGCGGTATTGGCATCTATATTAAAAGAAAAGCATTTTAGTGTCTAAAAAGTTCTTAAGAATTGTGATAGAGAAAAAAGTTTTGCATCAAGTGAACTTATTCGCAACGAATATATATCTAATTCTAATGAAGTTTTAGGTCAAAAATCGGCTTTTAAAGTTTTCAGAGTGCTTCAGATCTTCCCTATTATCTGAGTACTTGTGAAAAAAAGGTGATATTTTTAATCAGGACATTTGATGCTATCGAACTATAAAAGCTTCTAAGAGAACGGCGATAAAGAAAAACCCTTGATACCTGCAGAAACTTCAAGTATTAAAAATTCTGTTGTAATAAAATAAAAAAGAAACTCACGAAAAATATTAGAGATTCAGTGCCTATTCTCAGGGTAATGACACTAGATGTGTATGTGAGTCTTCGGCCAACTGACAATCACACCTCACACCCACAAACTCATCCTCCAGATATCAAATGATATAAGATGCTTTGATGTTCGATTAATAATTGACAGAGATCTGTCATTATCACTGAAAAGTGCTTTTTTCGACTATCTGATATAAACGTCATAAATGAGAACCTTCACGACTTTTTTCTTAGTCGACATAAAAAACTGATTTTTTCGGCTGTGAGAGCTCCTATAAATAGGCTTTTGTTTCAAATAAAAAGTCAAAAAACAAAATTTCATCTTATACTACATTGAGCGGCGCTGTCGTGATTCGTCTCTTAAGGTAAATAATATTATTGACACATGAAGAGCATTTCTGTAAACATCGACTCTCTGGTGAAATTGCGCATAAAAGAGAACTATTTGTGTTTAGTTACGGAGTTTCTGCTGTCTCGCTCATATTAAATATTCAGTAACTGAATGTTACTAATGACACGAAAATCTGTGGTGTTTTTTGCCCGAATGTTAATCGAGCAGCTAAAGCTATTAGAATGTTGGCCAGTTTCTCTGTTGTTTGAAAAACTCAATTTATTTCTCATGCAAACGGTGAGAGGACGAAAAAATGTTGATTGCTGTTCTGCGCAAGAAAGCAGTCATTCATTTTCGATTTTTTTTACTTAACGACGCCTGCGTCCTTGTGTAAAGTGAATAGACGAAAGTGGGTATTGGAAGCATGAGAAATATATTAGAATTTTAGCATTACAATCGTTTTTTGTTCTTCATTATATTTTGGTTCACTCAATCTGACGAGTGGACTAGAATAAATGATCTTCTCACTATTCTATTAATATCTCTACCAATTTTCATTGCTCATTGTTATTTTTTTAAGACAAGATTTGCTGTGTGATTCATTAGTCGAACTTTGTACGCAAAAATTCTTTTAAATGTCTCTATAGATACTATGATGATGAAGGAGATTTCGTCATACGAAAAGTCTTCAGGTCTTTTTATATTTGGAAGCTATTTTAGGTTAAATCCTACCTTCAGTCTATCCTCGATGAAAAAAAATCTTTATTTTTCGCAATAATGTTGTGAAAGCAAATAGAAACGTTCATTATTTGGTCTAATGTCTTCCGAATAAATGCCAGTTTACAACCTTGATGTAAGTGTATAAATTGTTTAGGATGTCTAAATAGGAGACATTTAGTGTGCAGAAGATTATGTGAGCAGAAAACGTTTGAAACGATTTGGTTTTCGCTCATTGAAAATTCTTTTTTCCAAGCCTTTGCTTGAGGATACTCCATCCATTCTTTCTGAAATTCTTGATAACAATTAGATGAAATAGTCTGAAACTTTCGAGGTACATGGATCTTGAATAGTCGCGCGACAGATATCATAGACTTAGTGTTCGATAATGCTTCTTTCTATGATATAAAGAAGTTGCAAGAGCTAAAGGTGACCAAGATGGAAGGTCAGTCGCCCCACCGAAGCTGCTCCAACTAAACTTTACTACGAGTTCCGCTCCTCAAATAGTGTTGAGTATCTGTGACAAAAAGTTTCATCTTGATCGATTCTACAGTGTCAAAAAAAGACCAGAAAACTCTGCACTTTTTTCCACATGCACTCATTTTTGGTCTCTTCCTGAAGAATATTTCTAGAGATTATTGACTTTTGCGAATCTAATAAAGTTGTCTCCAAAACTAGATATTGCTTTTAAGAATGGCCTGCAAGGAGGAAAATCCCACGTTTAGACGGCCAGGATTTTCTGTTTGCGCTTATATTTCTAGTGTAGTTAAATAGAAAGGCAATCGGAGGTTGGAGAAGGACTGTAAGTTATGGCGTGGATAAACTTGACTTATTTTAGCTGAAAACAACTGAGGAGAGATTGTATGCAAACAAAAGTCGTTCTTTGACATAGAGTTTTAGAAAATTCGATTATCGAGACACAGACGACATAAACATTTTTCAATAGCACAGGTCGATAGACAAGATATAAGAGTACTTAAAAGAAACAAAAAAAAATCCAAAATCGAAAAAACAAAATTTTCGTTTCTGGAGGGGCTATCCTTTTAACGAATACACATTTTTGGGTTTTCTGAACTCGGAAACGTTCATCTATTTTGTCTCATCTAAGTCGTTAAAATGTCTTCATCGTTGAAGCAGCTGATATCGGACGAGTTGCAGGAGTTGAACAGCAGTTGACTGAATGGAAAGTCATTGGACCACAATAGTTTTCATATCAACTATAAATAGCTTTTTGTCATGAGTAAAACAAAAGCAGAGATCACCCACTTTGTTTAGAATTGCATCAAACCAACTGTTGAGCTTGATTGCTGCTAACAAAGATCGAAAACGAACCGAACCAGACTCGAAGTAGGCATACACCAAACTCCATCTAATCTTAAAACTTTTTCTCAAGTAGTATCAAATTTGAAGTTATTTCCTGGTAGAATGAATGAAACCACGTATGTTTCAGGTCAAAGTTGGACGAGCTTTCGTAGTATTTCATATTGAAGAACTACAATTTTTGAGTCAGAGTTTTGAGTTTCGTGGATGCCTAACTCAAACCAATTTCAAAAAAAGAATTGAGCAAAGTAAAACTAGAAGAATAAATAATTTATTGGACTGCGATCGATTTTACAAAAATGTGATGCTACTCAGTACTCTGTACTTCTATCTTATAATTATTATATCGCCGTATTCTTGCAAGCTATTTCATTTCACTTACCATCGTAATAAGGATTTCGATTATTTCTTCAATTTGATATTTGCCAGTTCAGTGCTCATTATTATTGTTTTTATGCATAGTTATAGTTCAGTTTTCAGAACGAAACTTTACTCGAAGACAATGGTTAACAAGTCAGGTTGCTTATAAGGAAACCAACACCTCGATCATTCTTTTTACAATTTTTTCGAATAGTACACGCCGAACTGTATTTGTTACGTCCAAACTCATTAAGATTCTGAATATCTAACAAAAGAAAGAGTTGTTTTTCAGCTCACCGTTTAACAGCAACCCTGATCTGTTCGTGAACCTTCTAAACTCTCAATTTCTATTTGTATGAATAGATTTATTATTTTCATAAAGCGTCAAAAACAATTATGAGTGAAACATCTTCGAACGCATCCGATGATAGTAAAAAATTTTCTTCTTTATTAAACGAATTAGCAAACTTAGCAGTACAAACTGATGATGATCTACAAAAACATGAGCATGTATTGCAATCAGTGTTGAACTATGCTAACACATTTTTTGAATCATCAAATTATTCGTATCTAACCATTGGCATGTTAGGTGTATTAGTCAATTACTCCAATAAAACAGTTCTTGTACCATGTCTAATTAAAACTGAATATCCC
Source organism: Rotaria sp. Silwood1 (assembly GCA_905250075.1). Lineage (NCBI taxonomy): Eukaryota > Metazoa > Rotifera > Eurotatoria > Philodinida > Philodinidae > Rotaria > Rotaria sp. Silwood1. The sequence continues at coordinate 4,431 of CAJNOP010000156.1, read as the reverse complement.
AGAGCACTATTAAAATGGCTGAGATCAGTTTCAAAGTAAGAGAAATTACATTACACATGTAAAATTGTCAACGAAAATGTTGTATGTTTATGTTAGAATCTCCTTTGTTTTGTTTGTAGCCAAGACCAATCAGACTATGTTAAGTATGTAGTTGGTGTGATTTATAATATCAGTCGTCATGATAATGGCATACAAGTTTTAAATTCTCTTAACACTACAGATAGAATCAAAGAAGTTCAGACGTACAATAAAGATCCAGAAATAAATATTATTTGCTCTATGATTATGGCTCTCCTGTCAACACCTGAACAAATTAAAAATGATCGTAAACGAATGAACAATATACTTGATCAATTGTTACAAATAGTTGTTGATGCATCAAAACAATCACTCAGTTATTTACATGGAGGGTGGCACATCTCAGAACCATTGATCGTTTTAGTGAGATTAATTTGTTATGAACGTACACTTGATTACATCTTACAGCATGCACAAGTTGAATTCGAGACATCTTCAACAACTGAATTTTTGATCAAGATATTATTGAAATTCTACAAAGAAGTTAGTGCCGATGATCCTCTCAAGCTATCAACTTGTACAGCACTCTGCAATATTCTGTGGAGTATTTCACTTCGTCCACAGTATAAACAAGAATTACAAGAAAATGAAGAATTCAAGATGTTGATTGAGAAAATAGCTACTGATAAAGTTGTCCCTAATTCTACTCAATACGTACCAAAATATATTGAAAATATTCAGAAAGCTGCTGACGGAATTCTATGTAATATCGACGACAATAACCAAATCAATATTTCAAATGTGACAGCAAGTGAGCGATGTAAATCTGTAGTTAATGCATTAGTTCCACGTACGTTAACAGACAAAAAACCATCAATTATGATTAGTTATGCCCATAGTGATAACGATGTTTGTACACAGTTGTACAATGAATTAGTTAAACATAATCAGCAATTTGATATTTGGATCGATTGGAAAAATAGCAAGACAGGGTATTTATGGGGTAAAATAGCTGATGGTATAGCAGATTCAAGTGTAATCGTGTGTTTGTTGTCAAACAAATATTATGAAAGTAAATCGTGTCAACAGGAATTTGTCTATGCACATGATCATCTCAAAAAACCAGTGATACCGGTTTATATTTTGGATGATAAACCACCTGGCTGGCTAGGTATATGTCACACAGTGAATATTTTACTAAAACATAGGCAAAAATGCAACACTTTGAGCTAGAAATGGCCTGTTTTCATAAGCAATGAACTTTTTCTTATTTGTGAACTTGGAAAAAGTGACAAAACTGAAATTCTAACAGGAAATTGGCAGTTAAAAATTCATGAGACCAAATATTTTCGAATATTTTTTTTCGTTCAAAAGTGTTAAATAACATGGTCTTAGATTCAGTTTTCAACGCTAATTTCAAACATATAACTTGTGACAGAGTAGTGTTTCTGAAATGAGAAAATTTCGTTTTACTCCGAAAATCAACAATTTTTAGAAAATCTTCCGCTTCTAATATTTGGTTCGCTCACATTTCAATCGATAGAGAATAGAGATATGATCAGTTGTCTATTTTTTTAAGCGAAAAACGTGACAAATACATCAGAATAACTCATAACTCAGTCAAATAATGGAGTAGACTGCTAAAAATCACATACAATTATCCTATGTCCATTTGATTTGTACATTGAAAGTTTCAGCTTCTAGCTCTTTTTGTCTTTATGTTAAAGAATCTGCAAGCTCTTAAGATTCATATTTGACTATGGGTGCAGTGAAATATCAATAACTTCCGAAATTCTTGTTCAAAATCAATCGAACTTATCAAATCAGGACAGCTTTGGTTAGAGAAGGATGGTGTCTCAAAATCGCATTTAGTACATTCTATGCATGTTGTGGTATGAAAACAGTAGTTATCTTGAAAGTTTGACTGATTGTGAATAAGATTTATAGAAATTATTGATATTTTCCTGTACACATGTGTAGGTACGAATCTGAAGAGAACTTTATATCCTGTAAGTCAAAGACGAAAAGAGCATGAGAGTTGAGACTTCCAGTGTAGCATCTACATATACATATAATGATTATCTACAAGTTTCAGCTAATGAGCCGGATAGCCAGGATTTTTCTGTACCAAAACTTACCGCAATCAAGCACACAATCAATATTTCTAAGACTATATTCATTTGCGCATGATTTTGTCTTACAAGTTTTCTCAACAAGAAAAAGTCATAGAACAAAAAATTATTTTAGCAATACATACATGTGTTATGAAATACGTTCGTTTTCGTAATATAAAACAGCTGGAACAAGAGAAATTAACAGATTTAATTGAAATGATCGAAGAAAACTTATCAGGAACAAGTGCTCAATCAAATAAAGATTTGCTTCCACCCACTTCGGTGCCTTTTCATCATGAACTATTATCAGTTGTACAAAAACCGAAAGAAGAAGAAAAAGAAGTGAAACAAAAGGTATCAAATGAAGAGTCGAATTCAGGGTATGTAGCGACAGTTATGAAAAGTTGAGATCTTCTATTGAATTTACCATTTGCTTTTGTGCCTATTTCGTTTCTAGACCGAGAACTGATCTTTCTCGAAAACCAGTTGAACAATGGGATAAAAATGATGTCAAACAATGGTTTCAAGAAAATAAGATTTTAATGGACCTGTATAAGTTATATCAATTCGAAGACGGTACTCAACTATTGAGTTATGCGTCTAGTCTTTCAAATGATGAAAAAATCGAATTACAACGTCAGATATATTCTGATGAATTTGCTGAACTGTACAAAGGTAAACGACTCTTACCACATCAATTTACAACGTTTGCCTATGCTTTACGAAAAATAAGTTCTGAACAAGTTAAAACTGAAACGAAACAGACTGTTAATCATCCTGCTACACAAAACTTAGCTGAAGCAAAAAACTCGCAAACGTGTGAAATACTATAATTCACACATTGGGTACAAATACTTTTCTTTTTTATCGCATGAATGTAAGAGATGTTAGAGTATTTTGTTTGCACTAACAAAGAATATATTAATGCAGAACTCAAGAGTTCAGTTTTTCTTACTATAATATAGTTTCGGTCTCCAAAGATGAACCCAGAGATAACATATAGCTCGGTCTCAATGGATGAGTGTGAATGTGAGTGTACTTCTCTTTTTCAACAACATCCACACTCACCTAAAAGGATTCAAGTAATATGAAAATACTTCTATTGTGGTAGCTAATTTGAGTTCAGTGATTAAACTGTTATTCAAATATTCAAGTATTCCGGAAGGAGATGTCCTAAGTATGTATTGTCATGAAAACTTGAATACGTAACATACAAGTTTTCAAGTTTCAATTATTTCATGATGATTCTCTGACAATGATTATAGGCAAAGAATTATTCGAGTAGTTATGATCGAAAACATGTAATATAGGAAAAAAAGCTGGCTAGGAAATCAATGTATATGTCATTCTTAACATGAGAACTCAGTTGAATTTGAAATGCGTGAAAAAAAAGATTACGATAGAAATAACACTTGATAAACAAAAGAAACTAACTGATTTGGACAGACTTCCCAAAATAAAATGGCATTAAACACCATAAATAAAAAACATTTTAATGTTGTATCCGGACTTTTTTTCTTTTACTATGCTATCAAAAATTCAATCCTAAATTTACCAAGAACGATAATGCATCATACACCATCGATTTTAGTATTTAAACAACAAATTTGACTTTCGATTCTTACTATACGACAAACAAGTGATACAATACACTACTGCTTTCAAAAGAACCCTCACCAAGCTCCTGCTTGTCTAAATAAATACTTTTCAATGTTCCGATGTCCTATAAGATGGAAAAAATATTGTCGAAATGCGTATTTGATTGAACAAAATAAATATAGTAAACTTATTATTACTTGTGCATAGAATAATAATCAAAATACATTTCTTTTATATCAAATGAAGTTGAAAGTACAATGAAACTATATTAACAATAAGCGAATTTTCTTCGTTCAAACATCGACGATATCTTTTACTGAAGATTTACAAAACGTTATTTCAATTTCAACTATATAACGGCACTGTGGAGAAGAGCGAATGCGAAGGCTCGATGAGACCAATCTTTTTGAAGCAACCTATATCACGAAAAGAAAGATCTTGTAAGATCATGTAAGGCCGTCTCCATCGAAAAATATCTTATCATTATTATTCAGTCGAATGAATAAAAAAAATATATCTTGAGAGTTATTGTTGGGTGTGAGTATGGTTTCGATTGTTCTTCCAATTCGTTGCCACTGTCACATCCACCCTAATGCATCACTTTTTATTTCAAATTGTTGAATCTCTCAAAAAGATATTCATGATCAAAATTGCTGTCTAACAACAATCTATAATAAAATAATGTATGCAGGATTCAATA
>CAJNOP010000155.1:303759-387246 GCA_905250075.1 Rotaria sp. Silwood1 | reverse complement strand
TAGTAACAACAGTTTTTTTTATTTGTAATTAAATTCGATTTTTTTTTTGTCAACTAGAAAAAATGAAAATAATAAAGATAGTTTTATGTGTTGTCAAGATAAACGCAGTTTGAAAACGAATTAAATTAGACTTAAAATTTCTATTTGATATAGGATGATTTATAGATTTAGATTTCGAATGAAATTATTATCAAAAACTTAGTGAGAATAGTACCAATTTAGATCGTCGAAAGTTGGATAAATAATACATTAACTCAGTCAGTTGATATAAAACTACAACATGTCTAATAACTTTGATTTATATGTAAATCAAAGTAAATAAATCAAGAGTCTTAGAACAGATGTATTCGAGTGCGCTGAAGCTCATTGAAAACCTATGATGATCTATTGAAATCCAACAAATACATTATCAGTCAACGAATTCCACTATGATTTGAAATTAAAGAAGAAAATGTACATCTTGACAAATCCTATTAAATTTTAACAATCAAAGAATCTGTCGGAGCTCAATAGATTCCAGCGGAACCGGAGTAGATTAGATTTGATTTTTCATTTTTGTATGTAATCTTAGCTCCCATTTGTTTTTATGGTCTAATTTCATTCAATTCTGATAGATTCTATGGTTCTTGAAATTCAATAGAATCTATTCTTCTTTCTATAAACCACTAGTTGAATTTCACTAAAGAATAGAAAAATGTGAAGATTCGATCTTCTATTTGAAAACGAATTAAAATTCGGAAAATTTCATGTGCTTTGAACTAGACCGAAGATATCAAATTTCTTCACTATTTTTCTTTATTTTAACAATCAATAACAATTCTATTTGACAAATGTTTTTCTTTTTAAGCTTTTCATTTTGGTGGTCGTGGTGAAATAAATGTAACATTAGGTGTTCCACGCCTTCGTAAATTACTTATAGTTGCATCTATAAATGTTAAAACAACAACAATACAAGTTCCTATCTTACGTAGTTCATCAGCATTATGTAAAGCAAAACGTTTACAACGTCGTTGGTCTCGTCTTTTATTTTCTCAAGTACTAAAAAATTTAAATATACATGAAAAACTTTCATTAAAATTAAATGATCATAAACATACATATAAAATTGAATTTTATTTTGATGAAAAATATGGAGAAAAACAATTAAATGAAATTATATGTTCATTTGAAACATATTTTATTCCACGTTTATGTCGTTCAATAAATAAAAAACGTAAAGAATTAACAACAAGTGCTCTTTTAAGATCAGCACATATTCGTGATAAGATAACAATTAATGATTTAAATGATAAAGATGAATAACAAGAATTAGCTGAAAAAGATGATGATGATGATGACGATAATAATAATAATAACAATGAAGAAAATGAAACTGATGATGAAGAAACAATGCAAGATACTCAAGATGAAAATGATCAAACAAATACATAAAAAATCACTATTAAAGAAGATGTCATTGATGATGATGATGATGTACCAGGTAATCTTATTGAAAATAAATAAGAGAAATAAAACTTTAGAATTAGTTGTTTTTTGATAGATTCTTGAGTTTTATAGTCATGTATTTTTTTTTTATTAAAATAAAAAAAGTGTTGTAAATGATGAATTTTAACGACTTATCTTTGAGTATGTGAAATTCTTATGTACTGTTAATGTGCATTCTTGATGAAACATGTTTATTATAATATATTACAATAGATGCGAAAGAATACGTATCATAAATCATGACGCACACCTGAAGAATACGAGAAGAGATAATTTTCTCGCAGCAGAACTAACGAGGTAAATTCATCAACTGTTCAATCTCTTTTGAGTTGAAAGTGTGTTCATCATGTAGGTTCTAATGAACTATGAATAATCTGAAAAAGAATTCGAATTCTTAGATTATTGCTACCGAGCTACTCCATTTTTTGAGGGTATTGTTTAAATGAATGCCGTGATTCTTTCTCCGGAAAACTTATTTTTGAATTTCAACTTGAAGCTTTGCATATAAACAGATCTTAACAAGAATAGTTCATTGTGAATGTTTCAAGTATTTTGGTTTGCTTCTATCTCGAAATAAGAACATTGAATCTATCGATGTATATAAGCAATATAAAAGACAAGCTTTTACTATAGTTGTATCTTAGGATCGAAATCATGAAAAGATTTGAAACTTTCATAATAAATTATTTTCGTGAAGGTATATCTCTATGCAAAGCTTCAAATTCAACACCAAGAATAAATTTTCCTTATATTCCTGAGGAGAATTATAGCATTGTATTAAAAAACAATTTAAGAATGAGGCATCTCAGCAACAATAATCTAAGAGCTCGAACTCTTTTCAGAATATTCAAAATTCATTAGGACCTACCAGAGGTCCAACCAGGCTCACTTTTTGTAGGCCTGGCCTGCCTATGACAGGCCTACATCCATCCCGGCCTGCCTGTGCCTGTCATCTTTTTTCTTCGGCCTGGCCTGCCTGCCTGTCGTTTCGCTCGGCCTGCCTGGCAAGGCCTGTCTACTTTTTTTAAATCAAATATCATAGTAATAATAAGATATAATTTAGCATTAATCATCGTAGAAAGTTCAACAAGTCAATAGAATCAATTTAGATGATACAAATAAAAGTTTCCTGATGTGAACATTCAATAAAATACACCCATGTTCAAAAAGTTCCCGGACTGTTTTTATTTCATAAAAATGAAATGAACTACACTCATGAGTTTATATTTTGGGTGTGAGGTGTGGGTGTAGGTGTGAGTGTAGGTGTAAGTCTGGTATTCTTTTAGACTTACACCTACACCCACACCTCATACCCAAAATATAAACTCATGAGTGTAGTTCATTTCATTTTTATGAAATAAAAACAGTCCGGGAACCTTTTGAATATGGGTGTATTTCAGTGTTCATTATACAGAGATGTTCCCTTCTGATATATACATCAGAGTATATGAGAACAGAAGTCGAACGAAAATCGCTATCGTCAGACACTTTTTTTTGTAGTAGGTCAAAGTCAGAAAACAAACATTTATATATCATTATAAGGAGGCTTTCATTAGGAAGTCACCGATTTCGAGCAGAAACTACTCAAAGCCAACTAAAACTGTTCACTATAGGGAGGTGCGCACATTATAAAGGTGTTGACAGTATGGATTTTTTCTCTACGTTTAATATGAATTGAAAAGCATTGGTATCTAGAAAACTAAAGAAATAAAACGATACCAATATGCAGGAAAACAATCTTGTTCTTGTTCGAGAATATTTTGGATGGATCTGGTAGACAAAAATGTCATTCATAGTACCACAATCGAGAGAAGGACTACGTGCAGTAGCTACCAAATTTAATACAAAGAAAACGTTCAGCTTCAGCTGAACTAGCTGAGACTCAAACATTTTCTGGAGCAAATAGTGACAAATAGAAAAGACGAATCATCCAATAATAAAACTGATTCGCTCGAAATATTTGGTTTTTTCTACGTAAAACCATTTCACAAGTGTTTCGAAAGTGATGGGCGGTGAAATTGGCTCTATGGCGATTATTTACATTGTCTTGGATCACTTAAAATAATGAATAAGTATATTATATCCGACTATTGATGATAATCAGGTCGATTTAACCATCATTATGATAGTCAATTCGCCTAATTTTCGTGTAGTTTGATAAAAGCTTTTAAGAACTCTGAAATGCCAACAACATATCGAAAAAAAGCAAACTGACTACTGAAAAATGTCCAATGAAAACTTGTCCCCAGACATAATTGTGAATGTCTTTAATTGATATATTCGTAGATTATAATCAGAAGAAGTATAATTTGGATCAAAGCTAAGGTCATGTTATGAATTAGTATTTAACGCTGAGACGACTTTTGTGACTTTTCAATATTTTCATTGATTTTTTTCGTGGAATAGATCATCACAGATCCCCAGGGTTAAGTTAAAAAGAGAATCACATCGAAAAGTTGTTTCAGCACGAGAAAAAATTTCTACAGCTGCACAATAACACTATAGCACAACATGGCGTCTGCTTAAACTACTGATACACTTTTTTGTCGATACTCATTTTTCGACTTGATTCTGAGCAGGACTAGAGTGATTTTCTACGAAAAAAGTTCATAAACAGATTCCAAATTCACATAAGTCAACTTAATACTAAATGCCGGTCTATATAGATGATTTTAGTTTTTATCCAGACTTTACTTCCTCTAATCAAAACTAGCGAAATATCAGTCAAGAAATGTACTTAAAATAAAGTCCGCTGAAGTTTTTCTTGGACGTTTTTTAATGGTTAGTTCCTTTCTTTTAACGTGTTACTAGCATTTCAGAACACTTAAATATTTCTATCAAACTATATGAAAATCAATATAGCCGACTATCATATTGATGGCTAAATACATCTAATTATCATCGACAATGGGATATAATACACTAATTGATTGTTTCAAACGACCTGAGTGTAGCTCAAAGAGGAGTAACAGACCTAATTCTACCAGAGATCACTTTCGAAACCCTTCTCAATTAATTTTGGGTAGGAAAAAGCAAATTTTTCGAGGGGTAGAGGTTCCATTACTTATTGAACCTCTTCATTATGGTAATAACCTTTTCATATTAGTAATAGATTTGATCATTTATATATATCGTCAATATTTATTCTCAAGTATTGGTCAAATTCTTTATATTCAAATATCATTCTTGAAAACTGACTCAACTGAATTTTTTTCTAGCAATAAATCCCAATTATGCGGTAAAAGTTTTATATCGAAGAAAAATTAGACAGGCCAGGCGGCCTGGCATTTTTAGGCGGCCTGCCTGGCCTGTCGAAGGGGTCGGCCTGGCCTGCCTGTGACAGGCCAGGCCTAAAAATCGTGACCTGTGCCTGTGACAGGCAGGCCTAGTGGCCTGGTTGGGGCTCTGGGACCTACTCTATATACATAATCTAAACTCCAAAGCGACTTCCCTATCATATTTGCCATTCATAAAACTAGGATTAAATGGTAACCAAAGTCATAGAAAAAAAAGTTCTTTCAACTAATGTTTTGTTAATGAACGTAACAGTTTATAATAACTAATTTTCGAATAAATTTTTTTTTTTTTTTGAACTAGCATTGGATATATCTAAAGAAGAAATGAATAATGATGATGAACAAGAAGTACCTGGCAATGATGAAGATAACATTGATGAACCACCAAGTAAAAAAGCAAGGAAAATCAATACGAAAACTACTCTTATGGATAATATGACATACAATGAACGATTTGGTGTATGTATATAACAAAAAAAAAAATAGAACGACATTTTCGATTTCATTTATTAAAAAACGACTTTTCCTTTTAGAATGTCTGTAAACATGCTGATTATATACGTGATTATACAGCTGATCTTGATAATAATTTATGGTGTCGTTAAGAATATTTATTTTGTTTTTCAATTGATTCTCTTTCATTATTTATATGTTAATTCTTAATTCTTCTTGTTATTGTCTATCACAAGAGTAATCTTCTCTTTATACCAGATAGTAATGCATTTATCATATCAGTTGGTAATCGAGTGAATATGATCGATTTAAAAATATATTGTATATGATTAATTGTTGATCAAAATCAATATTTTATTTTAGTGATCGATCAGAAACATTATCATTTGAAAGTGAATTTAATACTATTTGTTCAACTCTCTCATCTAATGATGCACTCTTACTTATTACTAACGAGAGTAAGAGTTAGATTATTTTAATTTCAAAAATATTTCATGTATTTTTACACAGCTGGTCGAGAATATTTATACAATGTCAAATGTCGTAGATTGATTGGTATTCATCGTTTTGGACATGATATTCGTACAATCGAATTCAGTCTTGATTTCAAGTAAATATAATATTGATGATTTAGATATTATAAATCTATTGTATAATACTTTAAAAATTCTTTTAATATAGAAGTAATATTATTTGTCCGTTTCGAATTTATTTTAACAGTGTAGATGAATTGTCAATGAAAGTTTTATTTAAGATTTAAACAAGCTTTAATTTTTACTAATAAATTTTTGACATAAGAAAAATTTTTATATTATAGATCTGTAGCTGTTTGTCGTAGTAATCGCTATGAATTCTATACTTGTCCTAGTACTCATCGTCAATTCAATTTGTTTACATTAAAATTTATTCTTCATTCATGTCATGATAAAATAACATTTATCAATTGGACAAGTGATTTTCCTTATGTTATATTTTTCTTTCATAAAAATAAAACCAAAGTAAATCATTTTTGTTTCATAGTATTCTGACCGTTATTAGGGCAGATATGACAACTAAAATATTTAGTGTCTCTTTACTAGATAAACTATATCGATTTATATTAGTTAGTTATGTTTGTGAAATCGTCGGCACTTTTTTTGAACAAGATTCATTGAATGTACATCCATAATTGTCTTTATTTTTCAAATGATATTGTTTTTCTTCTAATATAGATAATGACTGTTTGTAAAAATGCAAAAGTCAATTATTGGACTACTGATATGGATTTAGCATCTATGGAATCAATATCATATATACCTGATGAAAATGATAATTAAGAAATTCAGACATCATCAAATGGTCATATTGATAGAAATGATGATGATAATGAAGAATTAGATGATGTTGTTGAACGAAAACGAATTAAACTTTTAGCAAAAACAAAAACGTTTAGATGAATATCTTATGAAAAATCGAACTAAAGATGATATGGTTGTTTTCAAACGAACGAATAAGTCAAATACAAAAATAAATCAATTTGTATTTTAAAAAAAAATCGTTTTTATTCTATTCTATGGATTTAATGATAAAGAAACATTTGAAGATGCTAATCATGATGCTTTACTTCTTTGTGTTGATCATCAAAAAATACATATGTTAGTAGCAGGATTTTCAAATGGACATTTTTATCTTCATGAAATGTTTAATTTTAATATTATTCATTCTTTAAAGTTTGAATATATTCTTGAAAAGCTGTCAAAACTAGTTTTGATGACAAAGAAAAAATCAAGTCTGTGGGAATCTGGACATAACGGGTGTCTTCATTACGTTCAGATTATTTTTTTCAATAAATGAATGCAAAAAAAAAAAATAAGTAAATATATATGATGATAGACAATTCCACGGGCTTTCAGAATATATAATTAGTTTTAAATAAACATGTTTTTACAGCGACAATAAATGAGAAATACAGAGTAAAACTATTTTTTTTGAGGAAGATATATATAGAGAGAAAACAAAAACGAAAAAGATAATCTGAGTACATTCTTTCACATGAACTTAGTTTAAACATTAAGTAGAGCAAATGAAGTCGGTCAGACATCTTCTTTTCCAACTGTGCAATAAGAAGAGAAAGAGATAGAACAAAAAATCAAATATGAATTTCGAGGTTTTAATGATGAAAGAAAGAAATGTTCGACATGGGTACGAAACAGAAAATAGATAGATATTGCACAAGAAATAAAGAAGAGAAGAGAGAGAGAGAAAAAAAGGACCTATATATACGTGTAGATAGATAGCACATATAGTTAGTACACAAATATACGTTAAGAGAATGTACAGATCGCACGATACCATTCACTTCGTCATTCGTGTAATCTATGTACTGATGGATGGTTAAGAGTTTGTATTAGTGTACCTCGTGCTGCTATTACAAGGTTTATTAATGCCTTGCGAAGCAGGAGCATTTATGTAGTCCTTCGCGAGTTTTCTTTTTTTTTTCTTTTACTTACTTGACGTACGCAAAAAAATAGTCATTTTCTGTTGGAATGATCTCGAGAACGAAAAGCCGCAAAACACTCGTTCAAACATGAACCACAAGTATCGAGATCCAACTCGTACCATTTTTAGTCAGACCATCTATAGAACCTATCGTTCGTCTACAATTGGACTTCGAAAATCACGATTTTGACAAAGTTTACTGTTGAGATAATTGGTAACGATCGAATCTTTTTTTTAGAAAAAAAAAAAAAAGTGATTTATTGTTCTTATTTGTGTAGCTCTTTTATTAAGTGCATTAAAACAAGAATAAATATGTTTTTCTTCTTTTCATTTTGTCTCTATATGAAACTATATTTGTAGATTTAATCATATATAGTGTTTTGGTTTTTTTTGGTTGGAATTTGCAAAAAAAAAAAAGAAAAATTCTAAACAAATGGCTGAATAAGTCGATCCAAATAAAGAAGATCAATATGCAACAGCTATATTAAATCGTAATGAACGTCCAAATCATTTAATTATTGATAATGCTATTAATGATGATAATAGTGTTGTTATATTATCACAAAAAAAAATGGATGAATTACAATTATTTTGTGGTGCTACAGTTTTACTTAAAAGTGAAAAACATCGAGAAACAGTTTGTGACATTGACATTAGTGTTTTATGTCCAATTAATCGTATTCAAATGAATCATGTTGTACGAAATAATTTACGTGCACGTTTAGGTGATATTGTTTCAATTCAAGGTTTAAAAGATGTTCAACATGGTAAACATATATCTGTTTTACCTATTGATGATACTGTACAAGGAATAACAGGCAATCTATTGAAAGTTTATTTAAAACCATATTTTGCTGAAGCTGATCGACCAGTACGTGAAGGTGATGTTTTTATTGTACATGCAGCTATGCATGCTGTAGAATTTAAAGTAATTAAAACTGAACCAAGTCCGTATTGTATTGTTACATCACGTACAATTATTCATTGTGATGGTGATCCCATTAAACGTGAAGAAGAAGTATCTTTAAATGAAATTGGTTATGATGATATTGGTGGTGTTAGAAAACAATTAGTACAAATTAAAGAAATGGTTGAATTACCATTGAAACACCCACAATTATTTAAAACAATTGGAGCTAAACCACCATGAAATATTCTTTTATATGGACCACCAGGCACAGGTATGATAAAAATAATAGAAATATTTTTAGAAAAAAAAAAAAAGAATTATTTTAGGTAAAAGTTTAATTGCACGTGCAGTGGCTAATGAGATTGGTGCATTTTTATTTTTAATCAATGGACTGGAAATTGTGTCTAAATCAGCTGGTGAATCTGAATCTAATTTACCTAAAACATTTGAAGAAGCTAAAAAGGTAAAGTTAATTTACTAGTTAATTTCTAGAAAATTAAGAGGACAAATTGAAGAAGTTGACTGTATATTAATTATAATACAATTTTTATTCAAATAATTTTTTTTTGTTTTTAGAAGGTTCCAGCTATTATTTTCATCGATAAACTGGATGTAATTGCACCAAAGCGTGAAAAAAGACATGATGAAATTGAACATCGTATTGTTTTACAATTATTAACATTAATGGATGATCTTCAACAATGTTCACATGTAATTGTTATGGCGGCAACAAATCGACCAAATTCAGTTAATCCAGCACTTCGTCGTTTTTATCTAGAAATTGATATTGGTATTCCTAATGCTGTTGACCGTGAAGAAATTCTTCGTATACATACAAAAAATATGAAATTAGGTGATGATGTTAATCTTGTACAAATTGCTAATGAAACACATGGTTATGTTGGTGCAGATTTAGCATCATTATGTTCAAAAGCTGCTTTACAACAAATTCGAGAAAATATGGATGTCATGGATTTACAACAAGATACAATTGATGTTGAAGTACTCAATGCATTAGTTGTCACAAAAAAGAATTTTCGATTTGCACTTAATCAATCAAAACCATCAGCTTTATATGAAATAGTTGTTGAAAAATCAAGAACAACATGGAAAGATATTCATGGTTTAGAAAATGTTAAACGTGAATTAAAAGAACTTATTGAATATAATTTTGCAAATCCGAACGAATTTCTCGAATTTGATAAGACGTCGTCAAGTGGTGTTCTCTTTTATGGACCACCAGGTTGTGGTAAGTTCATCGAAAAAAAAAAAAAAAGAAATCTTTTTCATCTTTATTTGTTAATATTTTCTTGTTTTAGGTAAAACATTATTAGAAAAAGCTATGGCCAATGAATGTGATGCTAATTTTATTTTGGTTAAAGTTCCAGAATTATTAACTATGTGGTTTGAAGAATCAGAAGCTAATGTACATGATGTATTCGATAAAGCTCGTCAAGCAGCACCATGTGTATTATTTTTTTATGGATTAGATTCTATTGGTAAGAAAAAGATTTAAAAAAAAAAGAATATATTTTTGTTTTTGTTTTTTATAGCTAAATCTCGTGGTGATGCAGCTGATCGTGCTTTTAATCAAATTTTAATTGAAATGGATGCTATGCTTGTAAAAAACAATGTTTTTATTATTGGTGCTACCAATAGACCAGATATTATTCATTCAGCTATACTTCGACCAGGTAAGAAAATGAAAAACTATTTATTTTATTTATAAAATTACGATTTTCTTTTTGTTTTTTATTTAGGTCGTCTTAATCATTTAATTTATATTCAATTACCTAATGATCAATCTCGTATGAATATAATTATGGTGAGCGGGCAACTGATCACAGGAAATTGATCATGGATAATTGATCATGACAGACAACTGATCACGGCGGACGACTGATCATGAATAACTGATCATAAAGGAAAATTGATCATGAAGGGTCATGAGATTATTGTTATCGTTTAGGGTGGGTGTGTGGGTATGGGCGTGTGAGGTGGTGTGGGTGAGTGTGGGTGGGTGTGGGAGTAGGTGTAGGTGGGAGTGTAGGTGTGGGTGTGGGTCTGGGTGTGAATGTGGGTGGGTGGGTGTGGGTGTGAATTTATTTCTTATTTTTAAAACCCACACCCCACACTCGCACCCACCACACACCCACCCACACCCGCACCCACTCACACCCACGCCAACACCCACACCCCACCCTTTTTATGATCAACTGTTCAAGATCAGTTGTTCCTTATGATCAGTGGTCATCATGATCAGTTGTCCGTGATAAGTTATCCCATGATCAGTTGTCCTAGAGCCTATAATTATGGGTGTATTAAGACAATCAGCAGCACTAAATTATAGTGATTCAATTATGTTAGCAAGTGAAACAACAGGTTTTAGTGGCGCCATGTTAACAGAATTTTGTCAACGTGCATACAAATTTGCTAAACGAGAATCAACTAAAAAAGAACAACGACGTATTAGACAAACAACAACGGGCAATGATAAACCAACTCCTGTACTTGAAATACGTCGTAATCATTTTACAAAAGCTATTGATTTGGCACGACGTTCAGTAAATGCCAATGATATACATCAATATGAAATATTTGCTGAAACATTACCAAAACATTTTCAAGATGTTTCAACAGAATAATGGACATTTTTTTTTTGTTATTTTTTTTTGTATTTTTCAAATAAATATTAAAAAAAAAAACTTCATTATCTACTAAAGAACTATGATTGTACAATGAATTGATAGCCATAATAATAGTTATATCAAGATCACGAATATAAAGAGAATCAAGTGCTAATCGATCAAATCGTTGGTTGACATCCACAACGGCATATAAGAACATCACCCGTATTGAGGTTATGAAAAATGATAGATAAAATTTCATCCTGTATATCGAGTATATTGAGATAATTGTTATTTAAATTGTTCATGTCTAATTCATACAATGTATTCATGTCAATCTATATGTATTTTCTCATTGCCGTGTCTACCAAAACAATGACGAATAAATATCGATGTCATCATATTGTTCTATGATCAAAGTAACAAACAGACAAGACTAATTTCAAGTGAACTAACCAAAGAAATTGGCATTGTTAGGCAGAAAAGTGTCAATTATGTTTCTTAATTCATTTTGAATTAGTTCAATCTGTTTGTCCACCGAATATATGAAGGTATTTTTCTTTTTCTCTAATAATTTCTGCTATAATTTCTTAGTGATGATGCATCGATCATCGTCTTATTCTCTTGTCAAACAAAATATTTCTCATGGATCGTGCTTCTTATAACACACAATATTACATTTAGAACAAAATAAAACATGAGTTAGACATCAGAAGTCTATTCACAAATTATCAAAGATTTAATTCAATATAAATTATTGAAACTATTTTGAACTTTAGATCAAATGCAATCAGAAATTAATGTTCATTCATTCTTCAATTTGAGTTAGATTGAAAAAGTAAGGACTATTTTTACATTTAAAATGAAATCAACTCTTTTTGTATGTCATCAAACAATTGCAAAAGGAGCATTTTCATTTTACCTATAACTCTGCAGCAGAGACCGTCACAGGGCACTTTTTTTGTGCCCTGCCCTGCCCTGCCCTGCCCTGGACGATAAAACATAAAATATTTTTTGCCCTGCCCTGCCCTCAGGGCAGGGCAGTACAGGGCAGGACGCCCTGAGGGCATTTAAATTGAATCTCAACTATAGGATGAATTTATAACATGATGAATAAATCTAATGGGTTTTGTGTTCATTATATATGTCTTGTTTAAGTCATTTCAACAGAATATTATCCATGCGTAGAAACAATCAAAAGTTCGTTTAAATTCTATGAAAACGATACTGTTTTTATATAATTATAATCCTGCTGAAATGCTATGTTAGTCTTTTTAAATCGTCAAGATTATTTTCAAAATTTTCTAGTCGATTAAGATTGAATAACTAATTTAAAAAAATAAAAATTGATAAATATTTTTGATTAATGAGAAAAAATTTTAAAATCTTTTCAGTGAAAGAAAACGAAATAATTGATCAAAAGTTACACGATAATCGAGCAAAAATGATGTCATTTGAGTTTATTCTTTGTAAAAAAAAAATAACTGACTTTAATTCAGTATCTTCACTTCTTTTGTACGGATCCAAAGAATAACCAGGATAACTGCAGAAAAATAAGATATTTATCAATGAACACAGAGATTGTGATTGACTGAACGCTATCATTTTATCGATTTGCAGATTTTCATCGCTACTTACTAAGAGGTTGCTATTTATTTTCTATTTGTTATAAATACTTTTGATGTGATAACCGTGGTTAAACTCTTCTGAAGTGGGGAGAACTGTATTGTACAATGATAAATCAGAATGAGTATCGAATCCATTAGTTCTGATGAAACCAATTGGAAAGACAGGTTCATCACTGGTTGATGGAAGTTGATGGAATTTCATCGATAACAGATGTTTTGAAAGATTCCATCTAGCTTCAAAAAAGGCTTTCAAATAAACTTATGTGAAAAATTAACAGGGCAAAAAAAATTTGCCCTGTCCTGCCCTGTACTTTTCTTCGGTCGCCCTGCAGGGCAAACAGGACAGGGCAAAAAAAGAAGTTTGCCCTGAAGTACAGGGCATCAGGGCAACAGGGCAGCCCTGACCTGATGACGGTCTCTGCTCTGCAGCATCACAAAATGTTGTGTGTTTTTTTTATAAAATAAGAAAACGATCATTCATAGTTGATATTTCATTATATTTGAGAAGTATCATTAACCTATAAATACAATATTTATCATGTTTTTCAGTTTTTTGAATAAATCAAAACGAGAATACATCTATTTATTCAACGAAGGAAAATAAAGAACAACTTCTTTCGAATGAAACAATAATCCTAGCGTCTTTATTCGTTTCACCTTAGCACAATTGCGTCGTGTTTCTTCTCTTGTAAAACGTTTTGTTACAGCCTTTAAATCATCAACATTGACTACAAATTCCGTCAGACAAGGTATGAATGCCTTTGTTTCATTTAGAAATTGTTCAACATAATCTCTATGTGCATATCTCACATCGAGTCTAGTCAGATGAAAGTATTCAATAATTGGGTGTAATTGACAATTGTCAGATGAAAATGTAATAAGACCATCTAATACTTGTGATTCTCTATTATAAATACGTAAATGCTTCAGTAATGGAAACGATCGGGCAATTCGAATGAAGAATTCATGTTTGAATGGATTAGTATCTTCTACAAGTAAACATGCAACATAACTGAATACAATATTTGGAAATTTATTGCCAACATGTTTGAGATAATCAAATTCAAAAGGATGTGAGAAAATCGAGCATGCAGCTATATTCCACCTTGAATATAATTGACTATACTCGTGACATGTTCTTGTCCAATATTTGTTAATGTTTGTTGAATATCTTCACTAGATGACTTGTAGAATAAATGAATCGTTTTCAGATAAGTACATATATAGAAAGTGAATGAATGAAGTTGTGGCATATAATCCAAAATATCATGCCGAACATAAGTACCATCAATAACTCTATTTCGACCTTTTATGGGAAGATATAAAGTTAATTTTTCCAGATTTGACATACGACGAATAAGTGATACAATTTTATCATATTGTTTAAATCGACAGAACGATTTTAATGAGAAACATTTTAGATTAAATAATTTATCCTACAAAAAGAAAGAAATGTTTTTTTGACGATCTACAAGATAAAATGATAGGCATCATTATTTTAGACATGATGTATGATCTATATTCTATCTGTGAATGACCACAAATGACAAATCTATTAGTTTGATTTTCCCATTTTACAGCATAATAAACGAGTGTTCAAAGAACAATTAAAGTTTCAGACAAACTTCCAATCATATCTCAATTATTGGAAAAATTGTTATTATAGAAAAACTTTCGTTTCATTCTATGCTGATGATCATTCACATATGATAATATTTAATCAATCATGAAACAGAGCAGTCTAGTTTTCAATGTAAAACTTATCCGATAAAATATTATATAATTATAATTTCTAGCAACAAATTTTATTGATTCTTTTATTAAATTCAAATTTCTAGTAAGTACAAATTTAATGTCAATGATTTTGATATGTTCATCGGTTATGTTCATCAAAACTTATCAGTTTTTCTCCCTTGTCAACATGAAACTTAACCATTCGATCTCTTATTTGAATTTTTTGAGATCAATGGTTAACTGCATTAAAATAGTAATAATCTTCATGTCACAAATAAAATTATTTGTAAAAACTTACCATATTGTGAACAATTTCTGAATACTCGTCTATAGAATAGATATTAACACACAATGTTGTCAATTTTCTAAGTCGACCATCAAGTAAATAAAGACAATCATCAAAAGTTTCCACATTGATATATAAATGAGTAAGAATCGAAGATGAAAAAGTAGTCGATGGCAAATAACAAAGTGATAAACCTGGATACATTGATATAGCATATGGTCCCATAATACTTAATTCTTTTAAATTTTTGAAGAAGGTCAAGATGTGACTATATACGTTTGTAGTATAATCTTCCAATGAATCTATCATTTCGTCTTCATCATCATTGATAAGAGTAAGGTTTGTAATTTGTTCTTGGAAAATAGATCGAAGTGATGGCTCATCTAAAGGAGAAAACAATGAAATGAAACATATTCTAGTCTATTCTATTTAGCACTTTTATTATTTGTCAACTAATCAAATTCATATAAAATGCTTACTTGTAAGATAATCTAAAACGAATATTTGTTTGAAATAAAAAATTTTAAGTTCAGTTAGATTCGGATAGTCAGTGGCAAGAAGAATACATTTCATACAAAATAGATGAGAAACAAAACATTTTACATTATGATGAATTCTTGGTAATATATCGATGCAGAATCGTTCGATTAAAGGATAATCATAAACGGAGGGAACCCTCAGAATGTTGGTGAAAGTGTTTTCTTGTGCAAGAATGTTAAGTCGTCCATTATTATTATCCAATAAAGAATAAAATACATCAACATTGTTCAACTTCTTCAAAATCATAAGTAATATTTCATCAGGTAAATCGAGAAGATGAACATTTGATCGGTTCATATTTTATTATGACTGAGATGCTTTGGATTGAGATAAAGCTATATATACATATATATGTTCATTGTTTGCCTCTCATCACTTTGATATCAAACAGACTGAAAAAAAAAACAGAGTAACCAACGTGATTGATCTATTCCAAAGTTAAATCATTCTGTTTAGACAATTTATTCGTCAATTTAGTCTTAATTCGTTTTATTTTTTCAGCCCGCTTGGTGCCTTTTGCGCCGTTGTCAAATTGAATAGGTCAGCTTATTCACAAAGGTAAAACATTGATGTATCATCATCCAACTCGATCATAGTCATTCAATGCTGTGTGTAGTTTTGAAAGAACTTGAAGGATGACATTGAGGAGAAGAAGAAAGGATATCTTTTTCTTATAGCAGAATCAGTTGAATTTCATTCGTATACTATTTCGTTTACATTTGAGATTTTACCAATTTAAAATCAAATCTGGAATTCTTGCGAAAAGACAGTTCTTTGATGCCTTCAGGACTTTTTGTTAGAAGGAAATTTCACTACATGTTGGAATAATAGAAATGTATAGATCTAGATGTGATCTAGGTACACTGCATACACATGTCTATTGTGAGTCTGACGTTTTCTGTCCACTTGAAAACATGATTAAGCCATTTGATATGTGGTATAATCTCGTCAATGTTGAACTAAGGTGTTTTCATTGTAAAAAAAAAACCGTTAACAATAGGCTTAGAATTCATTCAATGGAAAAAAAAAACTTTGAGAAAAGTATGGATTGTCAAGATAACGGTAAGGATACATACGTACATCATTATGTTTTGTCAAGAAAGATCACATCATATCTATGTAATGAAACGACAGATATTGAGAGAAAGACGGAAGAAAGAAGCGACTAAAACATAGACGATGATCTTGACATAAAAATTCTTGAGAAGCGATTGATAATGACTTTCAAATTGTGTAGAAAAGAAAATTTTAATGATGAAATAATGTGCAATAAGATATAGATAAATAATGGTTCGACGTTTGATCTTAATCTAGAAAAAGGTTGAATTTAGAAAAATAGCGAAGCATTTTTGGAAAAAGTTCCTAAAAGAATACGAGAAATGTCTTCAAGATTAATTCCATTACTTGAAAACAAACCCAACCATGAGTATATCAGCAAAAGTTTTCTGTTGGAACTTTTCAATACATATCGTAGATCGTGAACTTTCACCTCGTCATTATTATAGTTCTCTGAAACTATCATCAGAAGAACGAAATTTTCAGTTAAGAAAAGAAAAGAAAATTTATTTTTGAATTAAACTTTTCCAATCTGTACACAGAGAACAGATGAAGACTTTTGTAGCTTATTTCTCTTTATTTTTTTTTATTTATTAAGAAATTCAAATAAATAATGACTAATGCAAATGTAATCTTTCAAGAATATTTATTGTGTAATTATCAATAGTATAGAAAAAAAGTCTTGAGAATCTTTAGATCTTCGATTAAAATAGAAAACAATAAGGATTTTTTATTGAGATGATTCTGCAAAAAAGATTAAAATTGTGCTTGATCAATTCGTACATGTCGTGCATGATGAACTTCATCAAATATAACTGATTTTGGTTTATTCGATTTTTAAAACAATACATCAATGATAAAACATATGAATAATTCCTATTAATCGTAAATTATAATGAACAAAACAAGAATGAATGATAATGATAATCAGTGTTTTTTATACAGGTTTTTTTTTCTCCGGAGGGACGATTTGAAATTTCGAGGGGACGAAAAATTATTTTCGGGAGAGCCAGCCGTGTGTTCGTAGTGCGATGATCACAAGTTTCGACGAGAGCGAACTCGATTTTCGGGGGACGGGGCGTCTTCCGAGCAAACCTCTAGATAAAACATTGATGATAATCAAAGTCAATGAAGAGAGTTTATACTTATTTGTTTCTTCAATACTATAAAGATTGTTGTTAAATCAATGTGCGATATTGAATTGAATAATTTATTAATTAAATAAGTAATCTTTTTTTTGTTCTCTTTTATTTTTAAATCATAACAAAAAAAAAATAATCATGTTTAACTTCTGCATTGAATAATGTATATAATTACCGACGATATCTTATTGTACGATGATTTAATAATACAGATAATTAATAAGAATTTATTTTAATCGAAAACTTTATGATCTCAGTGGATTAATTATAACTAATTATTTCTTAGATACAAAAAAAAAAAAATTAATTGGCAATTAAGTGAAATTGATTAAAATGTTTTGATATATGTATTACTCTTCAATTCGGATAACTGTCATAAAACTATGCTGGAATTTGGTTCGTTTACGTATTATAAATTAACCGTCAACAATCGTATTATTTCATCTGGAAAGGATTAATTTGATTTAAATTGGTTAAACATTAATATACATTAAATTATCATTATAAAATCTATTTGTGTATATAAGTGACATCTTAAGTATGATCTTGTGAAGTCATAAAGATTCTAAAAAAAATTCCAATCAAGCAATAGATAAGATTTTAATTCTTATAGTAAGATATTAATGTGAGTCCGTATTTTATACCATCTCTTTAAGATTTTTTAATTCGAATATTCTCAATGAAGTTGCCAAACTTTTTTTCAAAATAGTGCGACCTCTGTTTTCTACCGCTGGTCGAACATATGAATTGGTTTACAGAAAAAAAAACTTCTTGAGTCATTCAGTTGTCGGTCGCTTGATTATTTATTTCTTATTCATTTTACTCAATATCTAGACATTTGAAAAATAAAAATGGTAACAACAGCAACAACTTCAGCCGCTACAACGGTTAATCCACGTGAAAAAGCATTAGAAGATTTTCGTAAAAAAATTATGGAACATAAAGAAATTGAAGCTCGTTTAAAACAAAGTATGCAACATGAGCAAAATACAATTATTATTTTATATTTCTTTTTTTTTAGTGCGTGAAGATCTTCGTTCATTAACCAAAGAATATGATAGAAGTGAAAATGATTTAAAAGCATTACAAAGCGTTGGACAAGTAAAATAAAAATTATCAATATTGAATTTATTCTATTTCTATAATTTTAGATCGTTGGTGAAGTATTAAAACAATTAACTGAAGATAAGTGTAAGAAATTTATTTTATAATAAATAAAATAAATATAAAAATTATTCTTTCTTTTTTTTTTTTTGTTTTTTAAAGTTATTGTCAAAGCAACAAATGGTCCTCGATATGTTGTTGGTTGTCGTCGTCAATTAAATAAAGCTAAATTACGTCCCGGTACTCGTGTTGCTCTTGATATGACAACATTAACAGTCATGCGGTAATAAAAATTCAAAAAAAAACAAAATTTTTTTTTATCAAATTTGTTTTTTTTTTCAGTTATTTACCACGAGAAGTTGATCCATTAGTTTATAATATGTCAAATGAAGATCCCGGAAATGTTTCATACAGTGAAGTTGGTGGTTTAAGTGAACAAATTCGTGAATTACGAGAAGTAAAAATTTTTTGAAAATTAATACTTAAAAAAAAAAATATGAATGATTTTAATAGGTTGTAGAATTACCATTAACAAATCCTGAATTATTTCAACGTGTTGGTATAACACCACCAAAAGGTTGTCTTCTTTTTGGTCCACCAGGTAAAATAAAACAAAAAACAAAATATTATTTTAGTTTTTGTTTTTTATAGGCACAGGAAAAACTTTATTAGCTCGAGCAGTAGCTAGTCAACTTGACTGTAATTTTTTAAAAGTTGTTTCAAGTGCTATTGTTGATAAATATATTGGAGAAAGTGCTCGAATGATTCGTGAAATGTTTGCTTATGCTAGAGATCATCAACCATGTATTATTTTTATGGATGAAATTGATGCTATTGGTAAGAAGAAAATTTTGTTTTTGTTTTTTTGTTCAATATAAATTAATTATAATATTAGGTGGACGTCGATTTTCTGAAGGAACATCTGCTGATCGAGAAATTCAACGAACTTTAATGGAAGTTAGTATTTAAGATTTGATATTTAGAATTTTAATGATTATGTTTTTTGTTTTTGTTTTTAGCTTCTTAATCAAATGGATGGTTTTGATACATTAGGAAAAGTTAAAATAATTATGGCAACAAATCGTCCTGATACACTTGATCCTGCATTGATGAGACCTGGTCGACTTGATAGAAAAATTGGTATAAGAAGAAAAAAAATAAAGTCTTCTTTTGAAAATTTAAATTATTATTTATTTTAGAAATTCCTTTACCTAATGAACAAGCTCGTCTTGATATTCTAAAAATTCATGCAGCACCAATTGCTAAACGAGGCGATATTGGTAAAGTTTATATGTTAATTGCAATTTTTTTTTTTTGTTTTGTGTAATTGTTCTAATCGAATGATTTCAATGTTATTCTCTTTGTAGTCTCGCATATACACATTGAATTCTGTTATAGAGTTCACAGTTAGAAAAAAATAATAACATTTTTTAAGCGAGACGCTTGTCTGAAGAAAGAAAAAAAAATATAAATAGGTCATTGTGTCAGTTAGGATATGATTCTATCGAAACATACAATTCATTGGTCTATACATCGTTCTGTTCGCTATATGTCTACTCTCGACATTTGTTAACAGACACTTTCTCTTTTATGTACCATAACACAAAATCATCATTTCTGTAGGCTAGAAAACACTTAAATAAAAGAAATTATGAAAGTTCAAAGTCTAGAATTTATAAATTTATTGTATATTATCTGTGAAGTTGAAAATAATTTAATTTAAAAAAAAAAGATCAAATAAATGAATCAATCAAAATTAGAGTATAGTTGATATGGACATTCTGAAATTTTATTATTTTGAACATGTTTGCATATGGAACAAAATTTCATGAGTATACCATCCTTTATCTAGACGAATATTGAAATTTACTGTTGAATTTAGATCTAAACTTAACATGCAATTAGTTCATACTTTTCTATGTTCGTTCTATCTTGTCGATACTCACAATAAAATTCTCTCACTGTATTAAATACCAAAAATCTATAATATTTAGAATCTATAGTAAATTCATAGAATGATTTGGAAGATTCTAGAAAGTTCGAGATTAGTTTAAGCACTTATATTCCTGACGCACTTTTTCTCATTGCGTATTCAATGTTCCTATCATCAGTTACTATGACCTAGGGTAAGCGGCAAATATTTCAATTTAAACTCATTATCTATTGTGAGTTCTATAAAATAATAATGAGTTTTTTAATACAAAAAAATGTTGATCTATTCTTATTTCAATATTAGAAAAAAGAAAAGACATCGAAGTATCTCTAAAGAATAATTATGATATTTTGAAATTTGTTCAGTCTATTATAACTCACAAATTGCAGTTTTAGTTTCAATAAAATTTTTCTATATTAAATAGAGCTGATTAATCATAACAATTTTAATCATCTAAATTTTACTGAAAAATATTTCCAGTTAAAATAATCCAAATGTATTATAAATTATTCTTTACTATTCATTTTCTCATGAAAAATTGTAAAATATTGAGAAATATTTTCTTTATAATGAATATTCTAATTAGAAATTTTGTTTATGTTAATTTTCCATTTTATTTAGATTATGAAGCTATTGTTAAATTAAGTGATGGTTTTAATGGTGCTGATATGCGTAATGTATGTACCGAAGCTGGTATGTTTGCAATACGTGCTGAACGAGATTATGTTCAAGAAGAAGATTTTTCAAAAGCAGTACGCAAAGTTGCTGAAAGCAAAAAACTTGAATCGAAATTAGATTATAAAGTTCAAGGATCGTCTTAAAAACTGTCTTTTTCTTTTTCTTTTTCTTTTTTTTGTGTTCTATATTTGTTATTTTACAAACAAGAGAGTTCAAAATATATTCAAGCATATAAAATATATTCATTCGCAAAGGACGAGACCAGTTGAGGTTAACCGATAAAGATAAATTTTTCTTTTTTTTGTTCATATTGTTGCCCTGGACGTCGGTCAATCGTTCACAATTTTCTATTTGCCCTCGTTCATAAGAAACAGAAAGGATGTATATATCATATATATACAATCGGTCAACATTTGGTTGGTTAAAAATGATCATCGACAACTAGACGTGCATAGATTTTAATGGGGAGGAGGTCATGAAGCGGTCAAAATTTATTTCCGACGTCCTTTTCTTTTTCTCTACTGAACAATCTTTATTTCTCTCGTTCATTTACTACTTTTACTAAGTTCAGACATACATACTAACTATGCCAGCACGTAAAACAACTGCTCGTTATTCTTTATATCGTACTTTTGTTGATGCTTATATGAAAGCACATCCTGAAAAAACTCGAAGTGTAAGATAAAAAAAAAAAATAAATAATTAAATTTTAATATATATTATTATTTTATTTTAGATATCACATTCAGATGCTCAAGCTGAATGGAATCAATTAAAAACAAATGAAAAAATTGTTCAAGAAAAAATTGATACATATC
Organism: Rotaria sp. Silwood1; assembly: GCA_905250075.1. Classification (NCBI taxonomy): domain Eukaryota; kingdom Metazoa; phylum Rotifera; class Eurotatoria; order Philodinida; family Philodinidae; genus Rotaria; species Rotaria sp. Silwood1. The sequence continues at coordinate 365,078 of CAJNOP010000155.1, read as the reverse complement.
TTGAAAAATATCATTCAAGTAGTACATCTGGTTTACATATTAATAAAGATGAAAATGAACCAAAAAAAAAGAAAATTCGTGGACGTAAAAAAAAATGTGAAACAACAAATGAAAATGAAAATAATAGTCGTGGTACAAAACGACGTAAAAAACGTGAAGAATCATCTGATCCAGATTTTGATCCTGATTCATCATCAGTACCACCACCATCATCATCATCAAAATCAGAAAAAATTCGTACAGCAGCTGAAATTCTTGCTAAAAAATCAAAAGCACCAGCACAAGATAAAGTTTCAAAAGAACTTCATGAAATTAATGAACGTATTATACAATTAGTACAAGTTAAAAATATGGGTATGGCAACAAATGAACAAGAAAAACAATTAAAAAAACTTTTAGTTGAACAAAAAAAAAAATCTAATGATTTAAAAAGACTTAAAGCTGAACAAGCAGCAAAAAAACGTTATCGAGAAATAAAAAAAGTAAAGAAAAAAAAAAAAAAAAATCAATGTAAAAAAAAAAAAATTATTTACTTTTTTTTTTTTCAGCGTAAAATTGAAGCATTATGTGAAAAAAATCCTGAATTAGCTGCTGAATTAAATAAAATTTATCGACCTGTTATTGGACGACCACCTATTGAAGAAGAATGTCCAGATTTATTACAAATAATTGAAGAAATTGCTAAAGTTGGTGGTGCTGCTGATGATAATCGACGTTCACAAACTATTCGTCCTTGTTTAACATTAGATGATTTACGTGAAAAAATTAAAGAACGTGGTTATGATATTAAACGATCAACACTTTATTATCGGTAATAATTTATTATTTTGTAAATAAATATTAAGAAAAAAAAATTCTTTTTTTATTCAATAGTTTATTACCACATCGTGTTAATTCAGTTGATGGAAAAAAACATGTTCGAACTGTTCCTGTTCGTCTTCGAAAAGCTCTTAATGATGAACATGGCAAACATGAAGGTTTTTTTTTTTTTCCCCTTCCCCCCCCCCCCCCCTCCTTGAGTTACCCTTGCTATTGATTATTTTTCTTCAGATGGTCATTTTGCAACAGCAACAATTCGTTATATTAAAGATTTAGCTGGTATATTTGGTAATGATGTTGTTTTCTTTTTATCACAAGATGATAAATGTAAAGTACCTATTGGTTTACCGGCTGCAAAAATTCAAGCACCTATGCTTATGCATTTGGATTATCGTGTTCGTTTACCCGATCATGATTGGACTGTTGCTCCTCGTCATCAATTGACACCAAGGTACATATATATATATATATTCTTAAGGAAGGAAAAACAAAGATGATCATTTTTCTTTAGTGTTTATGCTGCTTGTATGATGAATGAAAATAATGATGTTGGTTATTCAGGTCCAACTTATATAGCTATTCGTTCAGCTAAACATGATCGTAGTGATGCAAATAGTCATGCATGTGATTTTGATCGTCTTGTTGGTCTTAAAGAATTTGAAAAATCAGTACGTGATTATACAGGACAAGTTAAACCAATTGTTATTATAACAGTTGATGGTGGTCCAGATGAAAATCCACGTTTTCCTAAAACACTTGTTGCTGCAATAAGAAAATTTCGTAAATATAATTTAGATGCATTATTTGTTCTTACACATGCACCAGGTCAATCAGCATATAATGTTGTTGAACGTCGTATGGCACCATTATCACATGATTTAGCTGGTTTAATATTACCACATGATCATTTTGGTACACATTTAAATGATTCTGGTGTAACAGTTAATCCTGACTTAGAACGAACAAATTTTAAAAAAGCAGGTGAAGTATTAGCTGAAGTATGGTGTGGTTCAGTTATTGATGAATATCCTGTTGTTGCTGAATATATTGATCCACCAGTATCAACACAAGAAGAACTACGTATAATTGATGTTAATCTTATTATGAATAATATATTAGATTGGTAATTATAATTAATATATTAAAAAATAGAATAAATTTGTTTTTTTTTAGTGTATGTGCAGAAGAAGAAGCTGAAGAACCAATTGAACGTCGTATTCGACAAACTGATGAATATTATCAAGAAAAAGTTCGTGCACCACGTATTACAACTGATGGAGAATTATTACGAGATCTACCAAAATATGATCTTGATGAGTATGTATTTAAAATAGAAAATTAAATATTTTTATTTTTTAATTTTTATTCTATTTAAGATATTGGTGTGCAACACATGTTCTTCAAACTCAATATACAATTCAAATAGTTCGTTGTAATTCAATAACATGTTGTGGTCCATGGCGTTCAAATTATATACAAATATTTCCTCATCGTTTTCTTCCAGCACCAATTGCATTTGAACGTACACCACGTGGTATTGCTATGGCTGAACGTGATTATCAAAAAGGTATTTTTTATGGTTCATTAATACAACGTATACAATTTCATGGTGTTGTTATGCAACATACACAAAATGATATATTACCATTTGATTATTGTTGTTCAAGTGTACGAAAAGAATTAAAACGACGTGTTTGTTCAATATGTAAACAATATATACCATCAGCATATAGAATGAAAAATCATTATAAAATTCATCAACAACAATATGCATCAAATTGTCTTGATTATGATGAAATAATGTTTAATAATGAAAATAATATAAATGAAAATGATTATGATGATTCAGAAATTCTTAGTAATCAACGACCATTACCAGCTATATCAGATCCATCAGCTAATGGTGTTGTTATTTTTTCGGATATGTTGGATTGGTTAAAATCTGATTTTGAAGAACTTGATTTAAAAGAACAAGTTATTAAACGAGAAGATAAAAAACCAATGCGTTAAAAAAAAAAAAAAAAAAATAATCATTTTTTTTTTTTTTTGGTTTTTTGGATCTTAAATACTGTGTATAAATATATGTGTAGGTGTTTTCTTTTTTGTTTTGTGTTTATGTCTTTTAATGTTTTTTTTTTTTTCATATTATAAAACATTTAGTGTCAGTTTTTTTTTTTTTTTTTTTGATTGTAGCTGTTTGTTTTTTCATTGAAAAAAAATACATGTATACGAATTGAAATTAAATTATGACTTTTATTTAATCATATAAGAAATTAGTTAATATCACATTTTATCATTGAATACTTCTAATGATAGAGGCGAACAACTATGCAAATTTTTCTGTAATTGTATATGCTATCAAAGTCTATTAATATGACAATTGATTGTTGTCAGAATTCTTGTACATCTCATAGTCAAATCATTATCTATGACAGTCAATTTTTTTATTCTTAAATATATTTATTAAAAATAAGTTTATTATGCCCTTTTAATTTGATATTTGAATCTTCTCGAAAATAACAAAGACATTTTTCACTTTTGAATCGTTAGGCGAAGATATCGAAATGTTTTTATTTTATTTGATATGAAATATGAATTTTAAGTAGTTGGGTACGATAAGGATATGGAACTGTACTAGATTGAATAGTGAATATTATTAGATGTACACTCTTAATATTTTGTCGTATCACCAACATTTATTAGAATATCATATAACTAGTATATGACTTATTAAAACTTGCTGAAAAATCAATTTTGTTTTTATATGTGCTAAGAGTTGTTCTATAGAACGGTATAGAGATCATTTTATTATCCTTTAATTGCATCATACATCATATGAATATCACCGAAAAAACTATAAGTTGGATAAATAAATGCAGCTGGTTTATTATGTTCAAATATAAAATGTCCAATCCAAGAAAAACCATAACCCAACAAAAGTGGAATAATTGTTTTTATAAATGAATGTGTTAATAATTTACCACCAGTAAAATAAATTATTAAAAATAAAATTACTTCAGATAAACCAGTTGATAAATGACGAGAAAATGGAATTATTGAATAAGCAGCTAAACCACCTGCTATCATTGGTATTAAAAGAATTGGTTTTGTTAGAATATAAAAAAGAAAAAAACTTGTACCAATATAATGAAATTGACGAGTCATTTTTTGAGTATGTTCATGTAAATAATATGGATAAAATTCTTCAAATGTTTCATATGGTTTTGTTAATGAAATATTTTTCGATATATAATCATTTAATGGTGAAATATTACGCATTTGTATAGTAATACTCGAAAGAATGATTATTAAAGTACAAAGTAAAATACCATACATTGATGACGTACTTTTTTGATTAACAGATATAATTGATTTAACCATTTTTGAAATCTAAAATAAAAAACAAAAAAAATTATATTTCGAAGATTTTTTTTTTTAAATAGTTGTTTTGAACAATAACAATATTATGAAATAAATTTTAATATTTTTTTTTTTTTGAATTTATCTCTTAAAGTTATTAGTAAAACTAAAACTCTTTTTTTTTAACATTTATATTACAATATAAAATTAGAAGACTGTTTCGATTCTTTATCTTTCATATCATGTGAAATGGGTCAAAGTACGTTTAAAAAAAAAAAAAACTTAAATCATTCTCTATATATTACATAAATTTGACATAGATATTGCACTAATTCCTAGAAATTCATTTTTTTTTTGTAACATATTAAATGAACATTATCTCGCTTGACAAGCGATTAGATATACATAGAGAAAGTTCCTTGTCAGTTTTGAGTTTTTTTTTGATTCAAAGCTATGAATCTAAATTTTTTAGATCTAATTCAATAAGAACTAATAAACTTATATCAAAGAGTAAAATATATTATCTAAATTTAATGATGTTTAATAGTTCAATTAGTAAAAATAAAATTATTATCATTTATTGTATAGCGCATGGCAAAATGTAACAAAGCATTCAAATATTATTTCGAAACTAATTGAATATTCTTTAAAAAAAAAACAATTCTCTTGAAAGACTTATTTTGAATTACAGAGCACTTCATATTTTTAATGAGCATGTGTTAACTTGAGATTTGATAATTACACAACTGGCCATAAGTCCCTGGATGTGCGATACTCCCTCATGACTTCAATAATTTTCCATGAAATTTTTACCAGAGATAGAGCTTAAAAAACTGTGATCGCAAGCACCAACCCGAGCTCTATCGATTGATATAATATGGAGTTATGATTCAAACATTAGTTTCATCTCTGTTTATTTGTAAATCAATATTCACAGTTTTTATGAAAAAACAATCGCGATGCTAGAAGACTTGTTTAATCTCTAAGTTGTTTCTTAGCTCATTAATATTAGTCTACTAGTCTCCAGAGATGCCTTTATTGAGCAATAAATGTCCACTGCGTATTCCTGTAACAACTAACGAAACAACCTAAAGATTAAACAAGACCTCTAGTATCTCGAATGTTTTTCATAAAAACTGTGAATATTGTAAACAGAGGTGAAACTAATGTTTGAATCATAACTCCATACTATATCAGTTGATAGAGCTCGGGTTGGTGCTTGCGATCATAGTTTTTTAAGCTCTGTCTCTGGTAAAAATTTCGTGGAAAATTATTGAAGTTATGAGAGAGTATCGCACATCCAGGAACCTATAGCCAATAGTGTAAATAAAAAAATAATTATATGATAAATTTCGTAGTAATAAAGGAAATTTTTTTGTTTTTTTTTATTGTACTTATAAATTTATGCTGTGAAAGTCACTTTAGTTTTTGTTAATTAATTAGTCACTTCTTGGACAAATACGATTATTTAATGATTTTACAACAAAATTTTCATAGTAAATTTTGTGAAAAAAAATTAATTTGTATTTAGATTGATCTGAAGATTACAATAAATAATAAACTATAATTATTATTTCATTCAAAAATTTTAAACAAATATTCTTTATTTATTTAATTTTAATTCTAAAGAAGATTTCAAAGCAAAATGATATAGTTTATAATTTAAAAATAATTGTATTTCATTTTGATGAAAATGTCACAAGTCTTTTAGTAATTAATCAGTAACATAATTTTTCACTTATATGAATATTTTGTTCTGTTGTTAAGATTAAGTGATAATAACCATGTTTAAGTATCTTTTTTTATTTACTCATCAAATGAACATGTCTTTAACATCTCTGTTATTAAATTCTAGGGTATCTTTTTGTTTTTTTTCTTCAAAGAATGCATATCAAACTCTGAAAAACAAAAGAAAAGGATTTAATCGCTGATAGATTTATTCTTTATGAAAAAAAGTTGATTTTGTTATTCATTTATTGAAGTATAATCAATAATAATTAAATAGGAAATAGATTTAATTTAAAATTTATTAAATTGTACTTTAATAAGTATTATATTTTAAGTTATCTTAATTCTGTATTGTACAATGTTAATTATGATAATCTATTTAGATTAAATTAATTAATAAATATATATATTTTTCTTCATATTTTATTCAATCTATGTAAATATAATTCTATATACATAAATACAAAAAAAAAAGCATAATTTGTTCATTTAAGTCCATGTTCTCATTAATTTTTCAATCATTAACTGTTGTACAAATGTATTCCATTGTCTATGATATTGACTTTTATCAAGTTTATGACAAATAGCATTTCGTCGAAAATATTTTCCACGTTCACAATTTTCAAATAAATTTATTTGTTCATTTGTTTCATCGATAATATCATCTATTGAATCATTATCGTCATTGTTATCATTATTATCATCATCATCATTTTCTCCATTTGAAAGATCATCAAAACCAGGTAAAGCTTTTGCAAGACAATATGGAATTGAATCATAAATTTTTTCAAAATCTGGCCATTCAAAATCATAATATGAATCATCAGTTGAAGATGAAAATGATTTATAATTATTAAAACGTATTGATAAACCTCTACTTCTATCTTCACTACGTGTACGATGTTTTCTGCTTATACTTAAACGACGTATAAATCGTGTACATAAATGTTTTATTCGATTATTATTATTCGATTGTAATTGAATTTTTTCTTCATTACATGATAAAGCTCGAGTAGATTTAATCATTTGATTTGTTGTTGATTGTTGAAAATGATGTTCATATTTATCTGATGGATAACTACCAACTACGATATTTTGTCTTTTTTCATCATTAATATTATTTGAATTTTTATCAATTAAACTAATGTTGCGAATACGACGTGGTAATGTTACCGATGACATCAATATGAATTTGTTTATATACTACTATAGTTTTTGATTAAAGACAAACTAGTATTACATACCTCATTTGAAGTTGTTTCTGTGCTTATATATATATATATATATGTTTATATTTATGAGGTACTTGTAAAAATAAAATTGCGCACGATCCAATTAATAGAACTAAAAAAAAATGAATTTGTATGTGACTAAGTTGCTTTTGTTTTTGATAATATTATCATAGATTAAAGAAGAGAATTGTTTGTGTTTGTTTTATTTGAAACATATATTTATCGTAAATCGTTGTTTTTACTGATGATGGAAAATATTTCCTGTTTCTTTGTTTTTGGTCATATCTCATTATATCTAGGGAGAAAAATATTCTATCTATCAAAGCGGAAACATTCGTTTCATATCGATCTAATGAGGTATGATAAAAATAAAAGAAAAACTAATGAACATCATATACTATAATAGAATATATTTTTGGCAAGTACAAATCAAAGGAAATCTAATAGTTTAGATTCTATTTCATGATGTCCTATTTTTTTTTCTTTTTGTTTATATAATACAATATTTTCGATTGATTAATATTCTATGAATTCATATGTAACTAAAAAAAGAAATTTGAGTTGAAAAAAAAAAGATTTTAATATATAATTCATTTCTGAGTGTAATTACAATAGATTAACCATATATTCTTACATTTGTTTATTTTTGCTTTTTTTACAAAACGAACTATCAAACAAATACACGCAAAGTGCAAAAACAAAATAGATAAACACAATTATGTCTTTTGTTTTTTCCAAAGTGGTGCAATATCATTATCATCATCATCATCATCATCTTCTTTTTTCTGATTTGTATCTTGTGTTGATGATTGAAAAATAGGTATTGGTTGAGTTGTTGTATATGCTGGTGCTACCCAATATGGATCTTTTTCACATTTTTCTTGATAACTAAGTAAAATAGCACGAGAATCTTCTTTTTGAGCTGGTGGCTTTTGTAAAGCAATATTCTTAACAATATATGATGATAATGTACCACCATGTACACCAATACGACCACCAGAACCAGCACCACTGACAGGTAAATCTGGTCGTTTTGATTTGACCTAAATAAGACATTCAAAAAATCAAAAATTTCTATTAGATTTCTTTATAAAGAGTGACTCATTCTAAAATATGTCAATACTACTTTTAATGAAGTTTTATAGAGTGAATACATTTTCTTTTTTTTTTATAATACAAAAATCTCTGTAACAAATATAAAAGGCTTTGTTAAAGTAATTCATTGGTATGAAACAAAAAAAAAACAACTTTTATTATTATAATTCCGATAATACTGTAGAATTGTTATTTCATTTAGAAATTTTGCATCTATTTCTGATTTGAAAGATAAAGACTATATATATCCGGTGATGTTGAGTACTACTTATCTGTAAACTCAATAGTCTGATACGTTTCATATAACTAAGACTACTTATATTTCTCGACAGAAAGTCAATCTGACATAGGACTCTTGCACTCTATATACACAAACTAACCGCAAGAGCAAATATATGTCACGACATAGTCAATACACTATCGGACAACTAATTCGAGACAAATAGCTTGTCCAGGATTATTTCATAGCCGGCAGTACGTCAGGGATACATATCAAAACTGGGTTATCGGAAGTTCGCCAATTGACGAAATTCTAAAGGACGAATTGGCAAAAGTATGATGGACTTGTGCCAATCGTTAAAACAAAAGATCAATTTCAAATTTGTGTCGAACAACTCAATCATTTAATCATTATTATATCTTTTTTGAGTCTATATTTCTTTTTTTTTTTTTTTTATCTTTGAAAAAAGAAAATTTTACATACTGGATCTTCTCGATTTTTCATTCGTATAACAGATAAATTTCTAATTCTATCTTGTCTATATAATGGTAAAGCATGTGGATTAATAATATTCATATTAATAAAAAAATCATTTGCTTTCTTTTGTCGTTCTTCACGATTAGCAAATAATAAAGCTCCTTGTTTTGAACGTATTGTATCATAAAATATTTTAATTATACCATTACTTGTTGTACACATTATTTGATTAAGTTTTGAATGCCATAATGTTTTAATAACACTTGCTGTTTCACTTATTTGTATTTGTCCTTCAGGTTGTAAAAGATTATTTCGATTAAAAAAATAAATAGAACCAATATTTGTTGTATCATTTATATTATCATTTGTTTTTTTTCGTGTTGATGTACCAGTTATTAAAAATCTATCATCAGGTGAAAATGTTACATTTGTCATTGAATATCTATTATGTAAATTATTATATTCTGATATTGATTGTTTAAAATTTCTTATATCCCATAATTTAAGTGTATGATCAGTTGATCGTGATGCTAAATTTCTTCCATCATATGACCAACATAATGATGTTATAGAATTATCTGGTTCATGTGCATGTCTTGATATAAATGTAACATTAACAAATGGTCGACGTCTATCCCATATTTGTATACTTCCATCATCACAACCAGCTGTTATTAAATATTCATTTTGTGATACATGTGTATGATAAGTATTATATGTACATGTTGTTGTTGCTGTTTTTTTACCTTGTTCAGATTTTGTTTTTATACATGATACATGTTCAGTACGACGAATTAATGACCATAAACGAATAGTACCATCATCAGAACATGTCATAAATTCCTATGAAAATAGATTTTTTTTTTTTTTGTTTTAAGAAATGAAAAAAAAATATTTTTTTTCTTACATTTAAATCTTTTGGATTCCAACATGCACGATTTAATGTACTAACATGACCTTTTGTCTTTTGCATATCAATTAAATACATATCACCTCGAACACATTCATACATATTTTTTCCTAAAATAAAAAACAAAACAAATTTTGTCAATGAAATTTCTTTAGAGATAAAATACGGAATGTATATGTGTTCTCTTAAGAGCACCCCCCCCCCCCCCCCTTTAACTTTCCCGGGTTTCTGAAGAACGGCTCGGTGAAAAATGATGAAACTTGCAGGGTAGATAGAACTCGAGTAGTAGAGTAAAAGTTGTCATAAACTCAGAATTTCTAGATGCTTCCTTGTATGAGATATAGGAGACGCAGGGACCAAAAATGACCTGAAGTTTTCCCTCTCGCAAACAGCCAAAATTCATTTTTGATGGCTGAATTTTTTTTTGTAGCAACTAGGACCAAATCGGTGTGTATGTTTTTATTTTTTCTTTGAAAAATATTGTTTCCTTCGCTTATGAGCACTAATATACTGAAAGTCCTGTCAAAAAACGTGTTTTTTTGCCATAGGGCAAATTTTGGAAGATCTGCCAAAAACCACCAGAACATTATTTCGAAAAAAGAAAAAAATATATACACCCCGATTTGGTCCTAGTTGCCACACAAAAAATTTCAGCGCAATCGGCCGAAGCGTTTGGGAGAAAAAGGGGGAAAACTTCAATTTTTCTCTAAAAACGTTGATTTTGAGAAAAACGTGAAATAACGTAAAACGACATTTTTTTCGATATTTCGCGTTTTTCATTTTTTTATGCATGGCTATCAATTAATGCAGTTGCAAAGCGGCTAGGAGAATGCATCACTGACCCACACAACACATTTTGATGATGAAATAACTATATTAGTATAGATCATCTACAACACGACAGAGCTATAGAAAGTTGTATTTTTGTATAGGGGATATCTAAAGTCGAGCTTTTTAAGGATCTAAATACACCCACACCCTCAAAATCAGTTGACGCTCTTTATGTTTAACAGAGATGTTCATGGCAGCGCAGCGGCGGCTGTAAGTTTTTTAGGAAGAAAAATCAAAAACTCATGAATTAAAACAAAATCTCGATGTTAATGTGTGCCATACTGTCAAACTTAACGAATGTAATCGATTAGCAGTAACAGTTCTAGTTGACATCAGTCACTGGCTGGAAAATCAATGCATTCTTTTGAAAACTATCCTGACGGCAGCAGCTTTCCTTGGTTTTGACCGCGGTGCGACAAATTTTCAGCTGCGATGGAAATCTCTGATATTTAATAATGTATAGAGTTCATCGGATTCAAAATTTTCGAACTTGCATCTGATCAAGTCTGAGTTTAGAATCGATCAGACGGAGTTCTAATCATATAATGATTGTAGCAAATCAATACATCAACCTTAAAGTTTTGACTATAAATTTTTATCAACATAAAACTCTATTATTTAAAATCTTTAGAAATGTATAGCAATGATTTAAATTTCTCGCGAAAAACTTTGAAATGGTCGAATTTTTTTATTTTACCATCTCGACTAATAACTTTAGCTTGACAACTACCACTTGCAATTAATAACATATCATTTCCTGGACTAAATTCAATTGAACGTAATTGATGAGATTCACATGGAGATATTGCTCGATAATATTGTAATGTTTTATCCATTGTTGGAAAATCCCACATTTTAAGTTCATAATCAAAACCACCGGATATAAGACGTTCACCATTTGAATCAATTGTTAAACATGAAACTGTTTTTGTTCCATGTTTAAGATCAATTTCATGTGTTAAAGGAAAAAATGGTTGTTCATCATCATCAATTCGATCATCATCTTTTTCAATTTGCTAAAATTAAAAAGCAAAATAATTTGATTTAAGATCACATATATAACATTGTATATGTCTACTGTTAGTATATACACAAATACTTTAGATTTTAGAATGAAAAATTTTTTTTCTTTACCTTCGATGAATTGTTATCTTCATCATCACTACTCGTATCTTCATTATCAACAGTTGGTGCAGTAGCAAGATCAATTGATGGACCAAAACCATCATCATCATCATCATCATCATCATTATCGTTTATATTATTATTTGTTGAAGTTTGCATTTTTTTAACAGCTTCATCAGCTTTTAATTTCATTTCTATAATACGTGATTCATTTTCTTCTTTAGCTTTTTCAATTTCATTTGTCCAATCAATTTTTGTTCGTTCTTGTGCACCTAATCGTGCTTGATTCATCATTGCTTGTAAATCAAATGTACGTGCAGTTTTTTTTACTGATGCTGATGGATCAGACATAATTTTTTTTTTTTTTTGTTTCTTCTTTATTACAAATCTAGAAAAACAAGCACAGAGATTGAAACAAAAAAAAAAGTATTTTTTTTTTTTATTTTATACTTTTACAAACTACACAAATGACAGAAAAAGAAAAACTGAACATCATGACAAGATAATAAAAGAAGAAGAAAAAAAGAAAAACACAAGGACCGGGCGTAATAAAAAAAAAACAAAACGAGATTAGAATATATTTACAAAAATCAAATTGATTATTTATATATATATATATATACAAATTTTTATTAAGATTTTTTTTGCGAAATATCCTGATTGATTTTAAGTTGTCGTGTTTCAGATTTAAAACCATGTATATTCTCTTCAGAATATGGATCATCATCAAATAATTCATCAATATCAAGTTCAAGATCAAGTTCATCGTCTTCATCAATTGAAGGAATTTCAATCTAAAATAATTTTTTTTTTGTTTTTGTAATTACAAAATTATTGTTTGTTTGTTTTTTTTTACTTGTTGTCGAGAAGAATTTTGAATATTATTTGAATCTTCCGTACTTGTACTTGCAATTAAAGGTGGTGATAAAGTTGATGATGATGATGCTGGTGTTGTTGGTGATGAAGAATTAAGTGTTGTCATTGATGAACCAGTTGTTTTATTTAGAAATCTTACTGTTGGTGTTCGTACTGAATGAGATTGATGACTTGCTAAACGTGATGTTAGACGAACAACAGGTGCTTTTATTTGATTATGATTTGTTGATTTTAGACGTTTGTTTGAATGAGAACTGCTTGTAGATGATGATAATGAACGTTTTTGATTCTAAAATAGAGGTTAATTATTTTTTTTTGTGACAACGATATTAAGTTTGTGATTGATTTGATTACAAGCAAAAAGATTTTAATAATGTATCTTGCATTAGACACGACAAAAAACTAAACTCAGAAAGAACTTGATTAGAAGTAGTATCTATGCGATCAACCTAAGAGGGAAAAAACAGTACTTCCAGACTATGTCATAATTGTGCATCAGATCTGTTTAGCTATTTCAAGTCTCCTATCGATCTGTGTTACCGTATATTAGCCGGAGGCCAGCCTGCGTAAGTCTATCTGATAATAAAGCCTAAATACTTCACCGTACTCCCGCTTTGGAAGTACAATGAAGTATTTGGGCTTTCGGTTGAGAGTAACTTATATAAACCTGGACTCCAGCTAATATACTGTAACACAGGTCGATAAAAGACTTGAAATAGTTTAACAGATCTGATGCACAGTTATGGCTTACGAGGGAACGTTTTCAACTGTCCAATCGCTTTTGAATTCAGACTCTATGCGTAAGGTAGACTCTAGTGAGATATGAAAGACCTCAACAGGATATGTACTCTTAGGCCTTCTGTCCAGAGTTATAGGCATTTTACTGAAATTTTTAGCTTCTGGCATAGTAAATACTAACAAATCGAATGACGGTATTCCAACCTGAGATTTTGTCTACAGACAGATCTAGTTGTGAAGAACGTTTTCTTTCCGAGATATCAAACGCCAAAAAGACAGAAAATTCTAGCATTGTCTGTGGTATATGAGTGATTTTTTTGACACTTTAATATCTCGGGAAGAAGATGTTCTTTTCAATTGCAATTTTTAGGATATCTTACTCACAACTAGCTCTGTCTGTGCGCAAAAACCTCAGGTCGGAATACCGCCATTCGATATGTTGGTATTGACTATGTCAGAGGCTAAAATTTCAACAAAATGCCTATAACTCTAGACAAAAAGCCTAAGAGCACATATCCTGTTAAGGTTTTTCATATCTCACTAGGTTCTACCTTATGCACAGAGTCTGAATTCAAAAGCGATTGAACAGTTGAAAACGTTCCCTCGTTAGGTTGTAAGTACAGCATTTTCGCTTTTTCTCCTTGGATCAACTTTTCCTCTATTTTCGAAGTCGAAAGAAAAAAAGAAAACTATGCATTTGCATTATTAATAAACGAAACTCAGTGGCTTTGTTTTATGGTAATAGAAAACATTTTCAAATTGTTTTATTCATAACTATTTTCAAAATAAGTGTCATACAAATATTTATAAAGTAAGAGAATGATACTTAATTGTCAAAAAGCCCTATGTTAGATGCAAAAATTTTATTTCTCCAGAAGTATATTTATTAAAATGAAATAAAATCTCTATTTTTACCAAATTTGATGACATTAGATTATGTTGTGATTTTTGACTAGTTGATAATTTTAGTTGATTATCATTTGCTATGATAGATAAGAAAAAAACCAAAAAGAAATAATATAAAATATTTTTTTTTTAATATATTTGAAACATACATGTTGATGAATGTTGTTTATTATGAATAGATTTTTTCATTTGTTCATTTCTTGTTCTCATATAAATTTTCATTTTATCTAATTTTTGTTTTAATTTTCCTAATAATATATTAATTTGTTTATTTTCATCAAAATTTTTTTCATTAATTAATTGTTTTCGTTCATCTTCTAAACCTTTTATTTCAATTTTAGTTGTTATAAAATCAATTTGTAAATTAATACGACGTTCATGTTTTTTTAATATATCTAATTGTTGTTTTAATTTAACACGTTCATATTTAAGAATTTTTTTATTTTTATCACATTGATTATTTAATATTAAATTTTTTTCACATTTTTCAATTTGTTGATTAATATTAAGAATTTTTTTTGATGTTGTTTGAGTTTCTTTTTGTAAAAGTATAAGTACAGATGATGGATTACGATGATCAGATATAACAGGATATGGAAGTTTAATTATAGATTCTTTATGATTATTAATAGATAATTCTTCAATATGAAAATCATCTTTATTTGATAAACATGATGATGAATATAATTCATCAAAATTTATATTTAATGATGAACATAAATCTTTAGTTGTAGTACTATTTTCAATTTCAATAGAATCCGATGACATTCTATAAAAGAAATATAATGTAATTTATTCAATAGATTTCGAAGATTTTTCTATAAGCATCATCTAAATGATTCTTTACAAGTCTGAACAAAAGAAACAATCAAGCTGAAGAAGTACTACTTATAATGTAGGATATTAAACAGATATTTTGAATGAAGAAAACCTTGATTGCAAACATCAGCTCGCCTTCGAGTTAGTGCTATGACATAGACTCATTATTTCAGAGCAAAGATGAGCAGCGTTCACTGACCTGCTCATTTCTGTTTCAGAGTGTACTAAAATCTTGATTATACTCGGGATAAGAATTGAAAATTTGTGCACTTTTCATATATGTTTCGAAATTTTATTTTAAATTGTAAGAATCTCTTTTTTTTTTTCAACATTTTACATTAAACTATGGTATATGCAAAACGTTGGTTGGTTACAACCAACTTCTGTTCTGCAAGTTGATATATAAATATTCTTATAGATTCGTAAAAATTGAGACTAATATTCTCAGCTTCTATTTCAAAAAATGCACAAAAATTTCTATATAAATCTAGAGATTTTGTTTTAAAGATACAAAAGAATTAATTGTCTATGACTTACTAAAAATCCTGATATTTAAAATTTGTTATTCTATAGATTTAAAAACTAAAAGAACAAAAAAAAAATATCATATATATTTTTTTGAATATAATAAAAATACTTACTTAATGTATTGTAGAAATGATATCATAAAATAGAACCATTACGGCTGACGTACATCTAGCAAAAAGTATTAATTAAATAAAAAAAAAAAAAACAAGTTAAAGATAACGAATTAAAATATTTTCATATTTATATATTTATTAAACTATTGTTCGATAGTATTTCAAAAAAAAAATTAATTTTTTTTTTTTGTAATAATATAGACGTGTGTTTTAACTATAATTTGATATTAATAACAACTAATCAAATATGAATAGATGTCAGTGTAATTTTAATCAACAATAAACAAAAAAAAAAGATTAACATTACAAATTTTAAAAATCAAAAAAACTTTAATACAAAAACAAAAAACGGATTTTTTATTTTTTTCTTTTAAATAATTTTCTTTCTAATATATTTATTCTTTGTTCATTATAAATCACCAATAGAAAAAGAAACAACCTTTTTTGTTTATTTATTATTTTCATTTTTATTTCGTCATTCAATATTATCAATTGGGAATTATTGTACTTAATATGTCATCAATTCAAGAACGTCCATCTAAACGTCAACGTACAATTAAAACAGGTCATGATTTAGATACAGTTGAATTTGAAACAAGTGAAGATGTTGAAGTATGTCCAACATTTGATGCTATGAATTTAAATGAAAATCTTCTTCGTGGTATTTATTCATATGGTTTTGAAAAACCATCAGCTATACAACAACGTAGTATACGTCCTATTGTTAAAGGACGTGATGTTATTGCACAAGCACAATCTGGTACAGGTAAAACAGCAACATTTTCAATTGCTATGTTACAAAAATTAGATACAAATATACGTGAAACACAAGCATTAGTTTTATCACCAACACGTGAATTAGCACAACAAATACAAAAAGTTGTTTTAGCTATTGGTGATTTTATGAGTGTACAATGTCATGCATGTATTGGTGGTACAAGTACAGGTGAAGATATGCGTAAACTTGATCATGGACAACATATTGTTAGTGGAACACCAGGAAGAGTTATTGATATGATCAATCGAAGATCTTTACGTATGTATTAGATTTTTTTTTTTATATTTTCGAATAATCATCATCTATTCGATTAATGTGTCATAAATATATGTTATGGTTAAGTTTTTAAATTTGTACGGACAATAATAGAATTCCAATTTTGACTGTAACATATATGTACAACAGAAAAAATGAAAATCAATGTCTAATTTAATTAGTCGGGCTGATTTTTTCCCACTGATAGATAAGACTTGAGAGTTTTTCCGTCAGTTTTTATGAAAGAACGTTTTCAGCTGAGCGTTGCGATTGCAATGATTATTTTTCCTACTATACATACTACATAGTGGTCTTTTTGTTTATATTGATATTTGAGTAATTATATCGAATATTCATTGAGATTAAAAGGTTGCAACTGAAGAGATTTATGAATATTGGCAAAAGCTGTTTCCAAAAAACATTTCAACCGTTGATTTTAAACTTTTGACTAATTAAGCTGTACTACTGAGTTATATATATAATATAACTTTAAGATTGAATTGTTGAGTTCTGAATATTCCATCGATTTGACTTATATCGCGATTTTAAACACATTTGGTGTTTGATATCTCGTGACGAGAAAGAGAGATAGACATTTAAAATTGTTACTATACGTAGAACTAATAACATATGTATTTTTTCTTAAAATTTGAGATATGAAGATTCTTGTATTTTTTTACAATAGTATCCTCAAAATCAAGTTTCTGAAGATATTACTAATTTTATTCGAAAAAAAGTTGGACACCTTAGAAAATCATTGTGAGATCTTAAACAGTGAGAACTAGCAATCCTTCATTTTCGATTCTAATCACTAATAAACTGTGCTCTAAATCGTTATATCGTGATAATATCCGACGTAGAACACTATTATCATGGTCTCTAGATCGAAGTACATTCGTTAAAAATTCAAAAGAATCTACATGCGACCTAGATATTTAAGTACCTACGGATGCGAACGAAAACGATAATATACTTACTAGCGAGATCCTGTGCATACCGCACGGCTGTTTTCTCCTTCAACGTATGATCTAAAACGTTTAACTTTTCATTCAGGAACAGACACTCGATATTATGTATACAGATAGACAGCCCTACGGCTTCATACTCTTATATCGCACATATTTTTATAGTCCACGTAGCATTCGGCCTTATAGCCTTGTATCCTTATTGCCTCAGTCCCGTGAGAACCTATGGCTACCTCCATATTATAGTTCTTCATGTCCTATAGATAGCCCATACAATAGCTCTTGAGGACTTATAGATACTTCCGTATAGTAGCTCTTGAGGACCTATGGATACCCCGATATAACAGCCCTTGAGGACCTTCTCCTTAGTCTTATTTGATCTGGGCACAGAGACGTCAGACAGATACTGAACATTATATATATAGATTTTATGAAATCACTGCTATTTTAAGACTTTTAGAACGAAATTCTGTACTATTCTCAATCAGTTAGGAAGAAATGAGTTGAATTAATGTGGAGAAATTGATTTCTGTTTTTTATCGTAAGGATACTCACCACATACTGTATATACAATATTATTCAACAAGATTTTTTTTTTCTGCTGTCATAATCTCTCGAAAGAATATAAATACTGATTTAAGTCAAGAAAACAAAAACTTAAGTTTTCATTATCTAGAATATAGAAATATAATTTTATATACGATGTTATCTCAGCTGAAAAATATCGTAGAAAACTCGGAGCTGTTTTATTTTGTAAAAGATCGTTTATTCTAACGTTCTATATGCTGAAAACTAGGTTCCGATTGTCCAAATTTTTCTACTGCTTACAACACCGAAAAAAAAATATTTAGAAAATAACAATTAGATCATATTTTAATATGAATCTTTAGTAACAAATTTGTAACATTGATAATTGTACTTGTTATAAGAATTTATTCTATAACACTTTATTGAAAAATAAAAAGCTATGTACTACAACGTATCGTGGAATTATTTCTTAGTTATACATTACTGATTAAAAATATAAGATCAACATAGGTTTTAGTGTTTTTCTTTCTATGACATCAACTAAAATTTTAATTTCTTTGTACTGTTTATGATGACACTCCAAAAACACTAATTTTCAGTCTTTCAGAATGTGTTAATTTTTGTCAGGAGCATTATATATGAAATTTTCATATTGAAATAAATTTGATAGAGTATTCCATTATATATTCACGATAATAATTGACGTTAAGCCAAATGTTTAGTAATGCAGAAAAAGAAAAAGTAGGTCGATCTTATAGTTCTTTTCACTCGTATGATATAGTAAGTAATTATTTATAAAACTTTCCCATAAAAAGAAACATCTTTCTATTTATTATAGATCGGAAATAAAATTTATTGCATTATAAAAAGAAGCTATTTGCTTTTGTTTTTTTTTATCTATTAAAGAATAATGATGTCAAAAAGTTTAAGTCATGCTTTTTGTTTTTTTCTAATTATTTAATTAACGAAAAAGTTATAATTTTCATTAAAATATTTAATGGTATATATCCTCTAAGTTTTCAGAATTCTGAGTAGAAAGATAAAAGAAAAATTATTATTACTTCTTTTGAACTCTGTAAAAGTTCACAACAAGAAAAAAAATGTCATAATGTTCTTTTTTGAAATATTAATGATAATCTAATAGGAGCTTTGAGATCTTATGTTATTAACAAAAGAAGAAGGAGGATTAGTTATACTATTATAAATATTAATATATTTGAATAGTGCTATTTCAAAATGTCGAGATTTATAGATTTGAAAACAAATTTAGAATTATTCTCGTTCATCAAACATTACAGATATATAATCAAAAAAGATCGTATACCGATAGTATCTCATCAGAATTGATGAACTAATTCTATATAATATTTTCTGAAAATTAAATAGAAGTATGATAAAAAATTGTATTTCAAAATAGATACAATAAAACAATTTTCCTATGATGAGTAATAGCAACTATATTATATTTTAAATTTTAATTCTACAGGGATTACAGTAATAGTTATTTTTAGAAAAATTAATATCTACACAACACGACTTGTTTAAATAGACTTTTTACTAAAGAATCTTTGATGGTTTTATAAGGAAGAAAGAGTAAATTTGGAAATTTCAGTATTATGCAGTACTCAAACTTTAGTAGTCATGCACATAGAAATGAAAGATCAGCGTCTTACAATTTCATTTTCTCAGTAATAAAAATATATCGTCTTACAATAAGACTCTACTACCTGTAGGTTTCAACTCCGGAAACCTGTAGTCAAATGTAAAGAAAACATATTATGACTTTTAATCTCATCTATTACTCTCAATTTCGATCTTACTTTTCAAAATTATAAACATTACACTATCTTGTAGAGTTATTTAGTGCATAATGCCTACGCTTATTCCATTAGCAGGTTGTAGAAAGTATCTAATTATCAATGATAAAATTAGACATGAATTTCTAATGTCGTTTACTCGAAATCATTGTCCTACAACTCAATTGAGTATGTGAAATCCTTTTCAACAATTAGAAAGATTTAATTTTTCAAACTATTAAAACTACAATATATGGATACTTGAGAACAGCATATAAAAATGAAAAAAAAACAATAGTTCATATCATGAAACTGTTCTTTTCGATATTCTATATCAAAATTGCAACAAAGATTTTAACCTAAATTTTTTTTTCCAATAATAACTCTCGCGATATTCTGAGAGTTTCTACTCAAATAGAAGATTCCTTTTGTAGATATGCGTTATTTATGGAACTCTTGTATGATAATAACATTTTTAACCAAACATGTTATCTCAGAAGATAAATATATTATTGCAACTGTTCTTATGATAACCTACAATTAGGTCTCAAAGTTCAGTAAAATAATCATAAAATAAAAGTCTAATTGTACAAAAAATTTTTTTTTATACTATAAATTCAAACGAATTTTTCTAATTGCTTAGGATGATAAAAAAATTTATATTTTCAAAAAATCGTTCTATAATTATTAAATTAGTTTCAGTTCGAATTTGAATATCATATTACAATTTTTTTTGTTTTTTATTCTACTTTTTAGGAACACGTCATATAAAAATGTTAATATTAGATGAAGCTGATGAAATGCTTAATCTTGGTTTTAAAGAACAAATCTATGAAGTTTATCGTCATTTACCACCACAAACACAAGTTATACTTGTATCAGCAACATTACCACATGAAATACTTGAAATAACAACAAAATTTATGACTGATCCAATACGTATATTAGTTAAACGTGATGAATTAACACTTGAAGGTATAAAACAATTTTTTGTTGCTGTTGAACGTGAAGAATGGAAATTTGATACATTATGTGATTTATATGATACATTAACAATAACACAAGCTGTTATTTTTTGTAATACTAAACGTAAAGTTAATTGGTTAACAGAAAAAATGCGTGAAGCGAATTTTACTGTTTCATCAATGCATGGTGATATGAAACAAGAAGAACGTGATGCTATTATGAAAGAATTTCGTGCTGGTGATACACGTGTACTTATAACAACTGATGTTTGGGCTCGAGGTAAATTTATAGATATATGATTGATAAGAAAGAAGAAGGAAAAAAAAAACAAGGTGAATTGATTTTTTTTTTTATTTCTAGGTATTGATGTTCAACAAGTTAGTTTGGTTATTAATTATGATCTACCTAATTCTCGTGAATTATATATTCATCGTATTGGTCGTTCTGGTCGATTTGGTCGTAAAGGTGTTGCTATAAGTAAGTTAAAATTATTAATAGGATTATATAAAGAAAAATAATTTTTTTGTTTTTTTTTTGTTTTAGATTTTGTTAAAAATGATGATATTCGTATCTTACGAGATATTGAACAATATTATGCAACACAAATTGATGAAATGCCAATGAATGTTGCTGATCTTATTTGAACGAAATAAAAATAAAATGTACTATTTCATATATCTCTATATGTTATATGGGTGTATCCTATGTTTTTTCTTTTTGTCGTTGTTTGTTTTTGATATATACTTATCCTCCTACTAAAGAATAAAAAAAGGAATATCTCGAACGAATAATTTGTACGTTGATAAGGTTGTTTGGTGCACACATAACTATAACTGTATTACATTTTTAGTGTACAAATAAAACAATAGAAAAGAAATGATATGCAATAGTTGACGTAATCTATGCACTACTTTTCTCGAATAAGTTGAAAGAACAACAAAAAAAAGAAAAAGAAATAAGGCACGAGAAATAATAACGTGCTTTCGTTTCTAGTTATAGCAGACGACGATAGATGGCTGTTCGCAGAGTATGCAACAGAACGGGGAGTACGATTTTTGTTTCTTTCTTTTTTTTTGTTCTTTCTTAACTCAGCGACAGTGCACTGCGTACGAGCCAAGTTAGGGGTATAAATACGGATGCGAATCATTGTTACATACTATAACAAATATTTTTTATGAACGATAATGTTACAATATTTTACAAAATTATTATTTGAATCAAGTTTTATTATGACATTATATTCTGATAACGTTGTCTCATTAATACATAGTATTCGAATTTATTCTCGACCATTTGATGAAATTCTTTATACATACGATTCAAAAACAACAAACAATGAAACTGTTTGTCTTGGTTCATCATCTACAACCAAAGATACATTCATTTGAACGTATTATTAATTCATCATTCAGGTCAATAATCGAAAAATACAGATTCGATGATATGATATATTTAAATGTATCGTATGATTAATTCTTGGCTAGAATTTAGCAAATCCAAAAATGGAAGCAACAAAAATAATTACAGTTGGCTGTCGCCAAACACATTTCTTATAAACATTCTTGCTATTCTGTATAATACAAGTAGACTTTATTGTAATATAGTTGTTGTTTTGTATATATATTTTTTTTTTTTGTAATACATAAAATAATAATAAAAAACAAAAATCAATGAACACTACATTTCGATTGTTTTATTGAACTTGCTTGTTGACAATGAAATACTAAATAAATATCATCAATTAGATAAGTATTATTAAGAAATAAATGATAAGCATTAAAACTATGACAATAATTTTTTGCTGTATAATCAATAAGAAAATGTTTCATTAATGAGTTTGCACTCATAAATGGCCATAAATATTCATCAAGAATAATATTTTGTTCGAATACAAATTTAGAACGAAATAATAAATAAATAATATGTTCATTATCAATATTAATTATTGTTGTATTTAGATCATCAAAATATTTAATTAAACATTCAATATAAAATGGATTTGATGGTATAGTTTTTAAAAGAATATTTAATAAAAATTTCATTAATGAATATTCAATAGAATTATTTGATAAATATATAAAACTATATGGAAGAAAAATTGTATGATTTAATTGATTATAAATTGGTTCAATACCATATGAATATTCTTGTTGATCATATGGTATTAATGAAAATAATTTAATATATTCAAGATATGAAGATATATTAAAATTAAAAAAAAAATTTAATTTTGTTGAATAATATTCAAATGAAATTTTTATTTGATTTAATTCATTAATTAATAGTTTTTTTTCTTCTATAAATAAATGATCAGACTGTTCAATTAATATACGAAAACGATTTATTATATTTTTAAAACTTGTTCTTATTGAATCAAGATGAATCTATAGATAAAATATAAATGAAACAAAAAAAAAACGATATATTAATTGTTTCATATAAGAATAGTCTATTTCTTTCTTTTTTTTTTATCACAAGACAAATTATTACGAAATTAGAGATTATACTCTCGGTACATTTACAAGGTTTAAAGAACTGAAGAAAAAAAAAAAAGATTATCAATAGAACAGAACAAAAAATGTTATGCAAAGGCCAACAAGTAGAATCAGTGAGAACGAGTATAAGTAAATCATTCCTTTAGTCTGAAGAGGAATGTGACCATGATAAAAAAAAAAAAATAAAAGAGTGCAGGGTACAAAGGAATATTTACAGAGCTGAAACAGTACATGTACAATTTTTCAAAAGTCATCGGAGTATACTAAACTTTGTTTTTACGATGTTTTTCTTTAAATAAAAAAAAATGATGATATTGCCTAGATGAAAATACTGAAAATTTTCCATATAAGTAGGCCGGTATATACGTTAAGAATGTCAGATCTGTGACTATGAGTACTAATTTATGAAGAAATGACTCATAAGTTTTAAATCTCAAGTATCATACGCTTAGGTCTATATCAAGATATTGTAAACACTAAGTATCTAGAAGTATTTCTATTGTTATTATTTATCATCTACTTTCAAATGAATAGAACTAAAAAATTTTTATTACATTCAAGTATGAACATATGTTTTGCACTAAGATAGTACTTGATTGTAATCATATAGTAAGATCTACTTTAATAATTCTATTGAATAAGAACTGATGTTGCAAACACTCGAAAGTGCATATTACACACCACACCCCCTTTCTCTTGTTATTTTTAGCTTCTTTTTCGTTTTATATACTCTAATTTTTTTTTTTTACTAATCCTCAGAACAATCATTTCAAAAGTGTCTTAAACGAGTTCAAATAGTATATCACTGTATTCATTTTTTACTTAGTTCTATTAACAAGTGGTTATGAGTTTAATAAAAATGAGAACAAAATGATGTCGTTTTTTACAATATTAATATTGCTAGAAAATGTTGTCAATCAATATCAGCTTTTCCATTTCTTCTATCCGAAACTTATTAGGCACACAACAAAGATTTTAGAAACAGTCAAAAATTCACATTTATTTTTGTTTAGTTAATCTCAATTTATTTCGAATGATTTTGAGAGGTGTATGTTTTGTATTAAACAAAGTCTGAGAAAAATTTCGGAAAGAGTGAACATGAAGAATCACTAGACGTTTGGTAATTCTCAATACTGACGATATATTTTTGTAAGCAAAAATAAATGAATTTCTTAATTGTAGTTGAAAATATTTCTAATATATTGATAATAACTAGATTTTTAGTAGTTCTTCATGACAGTTATGATCAATTTTGAAAACATTCTTTCCGAAATATTTTCATAGATTTTGTCTAATACAATATACAAATTTCAAAATTATATTTGAAATAGATCGAAAACAAAACTAAATAATATGAACTTTCGACCTATTCTGACATCTTTATTTTGTATTTGATGACGTTTGATTAGACCTTATGATAGATAGAGAAAAGAAAAACTCGTACTGGTTGACCTGGTTGACATCGTGTTCTAGAAATTTATTATATGTAATCCTTATATAAAATAATAATTTCGAAATTCTATTGTAAACTACCTGATTTTTATCATCTATTAATTGATTAATTAATGATGGATGATAACAATTTAAAATATCAAAACAACTATTAATATGACATGATAATGTTGAATAATTCATATTATATATATATGTATATGATTTCTTTTTTTGATTAATTTTAAAATTAATTAAATGATGAATATGTGGTTGATAATATGGATAAATAAGATGTCGATAATAATCAAAAAAAATAAAATTAACAAGAGTATCTATTGAAATATTATTTAATAAACGATCATATAACATAATTAAATAAGGCCAATCATTTGAAATAAAATATTCTTGATTATTATTATTATGTAAGAATAAATTAATATTTGATGGAAATTCATTTAATTGTATTCGTTTATCAAGTAATTTATCAAGTAAATAAAGTATACATGAACTATTATTATCAATAGATTGATTTTCTAAAGGTATAATTTGTTCAATAATTTTAAATTCTAATTGAATACGTCGAAGATGTTCAACAAGTGTATGATTATCAGTTATAGTTTCAAGTATACGAATTTGTTTATCAATTAATTTTGTATTAAATTGACGTAAACGATTTTGAAGAAAATTATTTAATAATTGAATTAAATTTTTTA
The DNA here is from genome assembly GCA_905250075.1 of Rotaria sp. Silwood1. Taxonomy (NCBI): domain Eukaryota; kingdom Metazoa; phylum Rotifera; class Eurotatoria; order Philodinida; family Philodinidae; genus Rotaria; species Rotaria sp. Silwood1. The sequence goes on along the minus strand of CAJNOP010000155.1, from coordinate 339,371 downwards.
AACCATTTAACGTCTTTAATGATGAAAGACATATATGATAATTGGAGAAAGATAATATTCGTTTCATAATTAAAGAATCTTGATTATATTCTTGTTCATATAATTTGATAGTATCATTTGCTTCTTGTAAAAATTTCATGTAATCATTATTAAAATTTATAAGATTAATAAATGCTGTTTGATTTAATTTTGTTAAATTAGAAAATATATCAATAGGTGAAGGTAATGGACGATGATCAATTCGAATAATAGTTGAATATAATTGATTAGTATTATTCGATGATGAATGTATTATTTTAAAAAATGGATTATATGAAAAACTAATTGATAATGATGTAAAATTTAATGAATTTGTTTGATTAAATAAAGTTAAATATGATCGATATGGTTCTTGTTGAATTAATAAAGTAATATGATGTTCAAATTCATCAAGTAATTGAGATGGTAATTGTGTTTCACATAATTGATATAATTTTGAAACAAATAATTCTAATGATGATATATTACCTAAATATAGAATAAATAAATAAAATTAATAAAGAAGTTTATTATATGTATAATTATACATATATTATTTCTCATTTAATAATATAGAAAGCAAATAGTTATAATCAAGCATTTTTCTTTTTACTTCTCACTCATCAATATCTATCTCCAACACATGTCTAAATAATGAGAGATGATGAATTGAGAATAAGTTACAAAAAAAAAAAAAAAAAAAAAAAAAAGAAAATTGTTTATACCATCACTTGATATTGATTGGCTATTGCTAATATTCATCATTAATTTATTATGTATTCTATGTCGAATACGTTTCCATTTTTGTTTATATTCTTCTTCTTCATCATCATTAATTTTTTCAAATATTTTTCGTCGTATCCATTTATCACAAACAAAATGATAAAAATTTTCACATGGATTTATATTTATATTAACAAAATCTGGTAATTGTCGTTTTTTTGCAATTGAAATTATACCTGAATCATCTGTATTTAGTTTTGGTGAAATCATAAAAATATTACTGTTCAAATGATAAATAATTACAGCTGTTAAAATAAGAATAAATGTAAGACAAAATCCAAAAAGAATACAAGCAAGACGATTAAATAATGATAATGATGATGATGATGATGATGAACCATCCATTGTTGAACTATATAAATAAATATAAGTGTGTTGTGACCGTCGTCGGCAACAACACAATCGACTTAACCATGAACAACACTCAGGCATTTTATTGAAAATTGATAATACTATTGATTAACATAATTTAAAAAAATATAATAAATAAAACTTACATGCAAATAATTCAACATTGTTTTAATGATTACATGCATGAATGATAATGACAAAGAAATCTTATTGTCATATTAAGAGAGCATCGAAACAGATTATGTTGATGAATTGAAGAACGAAAAGAGAAGAAGAAAAAAAAAACAAACCACCTTGAAAATAATCAATTGTTTATATATGAATATCTATTTTCTTCTTTTATTTGATCTACATTAAGCCACAAGGGTACAATGAATTAATAAAATGTGTGTACGTGTATGGAGGGATATGATGTTCTTATCGATTCTTTCTCATTATGCATCGTTTACGATAACTATTAGTTTATTTTCTGGGTTATTAGTCAGTTACTCATCTTTTATTGGGTATGTTTCATTGCATATATATATATATATATATGACAAAGAGAAAACATACAATCTAAGCCTATTGAACTTACACGCATGTGTGAATGATTGAACAAGCATTGGTACTAGTTAACTACTTGTCAGTTCATTTGCTATTCCATCACTCATTCTAACATCAACAAAAAAAAAAAATGAGAATAAGAAAGACAAATTTAATGGGATGGCACGAGCATATATATATATTTATATATGTATGATTTTAAGTCGGATGATCAAATTCAAGAAATGACATTTTCTGGGTTGAATAGAATAGTCAGATCTCATTAAGGGTAGTAATGTTGAATATGTCTTTTTCTCCTGACAATGCATATATATATATATATATGTGTGTGTGTGTGTGTGTAATAACTATATAACATTGTTACTGATTCTTTCTTTTTTTTTTCAATTATCCATTAGGTAGGCGGAGAAAATGAAAGCATAGTATTATAGATGTACCATCAAACGGTCAAACAATCTCTTGTGTTCTCTTTTAATCTTTTACTTATATTGAAATTATAGACGAGTGTCTGCTTTCTTTTATATATATTTTACTAGATGCATAAGAAGTGAGAAAAGAAGACAAATTATACTTGACAACATTCGGACCATATCAACATACCGTCAAATTGAAAAATTGTTATATCAAAGCATGCGCTCAAGTAGCAACTTGACTCGATATAGAATTGAATATTGATCAATACTAAAACTATTCTTTCAAGTTATAACATACATACGTACATATACATATATATATATATATTGTCTAGAGGGAAGCGAGGTGAGAATGACGTTAAAATGACTCTCGACTTTTTTTTTTTTTTGTTTTATTTGAACTAAATTTATATTGTATATTGATATAAGATATGTAATAAAAAGAGAAATAGCAATTCAATCAACAAAAGAAAAAATGGATTGAATTGAACAAGCAACGAGAGAGAAAAAAAAGCGCGCACGAAAAAGAGAGGTGTATGTGCCCTATGAGACTATTTTCTCTATAGTCTCTTCTCATGATAGAATATGTTAATAACAAAGTATTAACACTTTTTTTTTTTGAAAACTAATATACTAAATTAAAGAGGAACAAAATAAAAATGAGTATGCATGACAGATAATTACAATACTCAAGGAAAATCGACAAGTAGATCTTCATCTCTCTTTTTTTTTTTTTTTTTTTTTCGGTGAAGAAGAAAAAAAAAAAAAGAAAAACGAGAATTTTTGGCCATCATAGCCGAATTTTATACTTGTCAAATGCCGGCTCATTTAATCGGAAATTTGAAGAGTATACTTCACTTATATTCTTGATGATGTATGAACGAGAAGAGAAACCATTTAGTACATCAATTATATATGAACTTTTAATTAAATAAAGATGTTATCTCGTTTAGTTCAACGAATCATAAAAAGAATATATACTATTTAAAAATATATGACTATTATTGAATTGATAATTATTTTCTAAAGAAAAAAAAAACTGATAGTTATAGACATTAATTCCATGTTGTTCTATCAGATGTTCTTGTTATTTATTAATAATTTGACTAGTCGACAAATTAAATTTTCTATGTAATGAACTATATGACATCATATTGATATTATGAAAGAAAACAAATTTACAAAATAATTAATCTTCTTCAGACAATTTATTGTTAAGTAAAAACAAATCAACAGTTTCATGAAATAGACTTTTTCAAAATAAGAAAAATTCCTTGAGGAATTAATATGAATACCTTCAAAAGAAAGTTTGCTCATTAGATCATACAGCTGTTCTTTTCAATAAAGAGTAAGACAAATGACTATCATTTATGATCGATATTCTTTTGTAGGCCAACAAGAATATGATTAATTTTTGATTGTTTTAGCAAAAGACTAGTGAACATTATATTGTTAATGAATGACGAACACATCAACAGAAGAAAAAAAAACTAATTTTCTTTTTTGTCTACAACAGTCATTTGACATTTCTTTATTGGCAAAGATAAAAAAACGAACTCATTAAACATCATATAACAAATAAAAATGCATGATATATATGTATATGGCTAGTTTTGAAAATATGATTATATCTAAATTTTTCCTATTCTATTTATAAATTGTTTTGTTTTTTTAATATTCTTGTACATCCATGTAAAAAAAAATTTTCATCATCACTTATTGTTGATAATAAAAGTTTTTTTGCATTTTCACTAACACCTTGTAAAATAAATACTTGACATTTATCTATTTTATTAATAATATCACTAGCAATCATCACTTTATTATGCATTGATCCTGTTACATCAATAATTGATGATTGTTGATCATAATTATCAATTTTATTTTCATTAATATAAAATTTTTCAATAATATTTCCATTTGATTGATAAACACCTGGTACAGAAGTTAAAAATATACATTGTCGTGGTTGAAAATATTCTGCTAATTTAAATAAAAGATTATCACCACTTAATATATTCCAATGAATTTTTTTATCTAATAATATATCACCATGTAAAAGTGGAACAAAACCATTTGAAAGTATAATTTCTATATGTTGATAAAGATTTTTATAATTTTCATTTGTTAATTCAAATTGATTTGATATAAGAAAATCAAATGGTGATATACAAACAACTGGTATTTGTGCATGAATAAATGCATTTAATAAATATTGTTGTAAACGATTTAATGATCGTCTTGTATCACAAACACCTAAACAATATTCTTCATAATTATCAGTATTTTTATAACCTTCATTTAATTTATATTGTTTAGCTTGATGATGACTAAATAAAAAGAAAATATTTAATGTTTTTTTTTTTTTTTTTGTTTATATAAAAATTATTAATATACCCAAATGATCCAGCACCATGTATTAATATTAAATTTTGATAATTATTTTTAAATAAATCAACAATAAAATCAATATTTGATAATTTAACATGTTCAAATTGACTTTTATCTGTTATTGATGCACCTCCTATTTTTACAATACGTGTTACCATATAAAATAAAATAAACAAAAAATATCTATGTTAGTAATAGAAATTTTTAGTAACATATTATTATTCATCGAACATTGTATTAGAAAAATAATATATATATTGATTATTTATATTCATTTATTTTTAAGTTTTATTTTGAATTAATTAAGTAATTATTTTAGCTATCTAAAAATTAATTATATATTATAATGAATTTCTTAAAATTTATATAGAATGAACCATAAAAATATTTTTATAATAATAAAAGTGTTCAAAGTTGTTAAAAAGTTTTAGAATCATCTATTGTTATTTATATATTTTTCCTTTCTATTCTTTTGTCATTAGTATTTTTCCCTTTAACCATTTGGTCATATGTATTGTTCTATATACAGGTATTTTTCTTTTTTCTATTTATCATGTTCTAACAAATGTTTTATTCTTATATATATACCTTGGTTATTTCCCTTTAACGTCTAACTACTAAATATATATAAAGTGGTCGAGATATCGATGAAATACATGTCATAGACTTATCTATAATCTCACAAAATTTTTTATTTTTATTTTTTTCATAAAACTAATAATAAATATTGATTTTAATTATCGACATTCAGTTCAATACAATAGTATTACATCATTTTGAGCATATGAGCTTTCTATTACACTTTTTTTTGTATGTATCATTTTAGATTTTTGAATAAAGATATCATCTATAAAGAATGTCGAAGGTAAAAGAAAAAAAAAAAAAACTTTTAGAAAAATGAAGAAAATGAATGCAAATAACATTCGAAAATGTAACAATGTTCATATTAGAGATATGAATGGCTAGCAGACTTCTGCGTAACCACGATTTTTCAGTCACAATCACGGTCATATTCACGGAAATTTTTCGAAACTAATTACGGTGACGGAAATTCTGAATTACTAGCTGAATTTTTTGTGCTACAAAATCAAGATTTATATTGATTTGACAGATTTCCTCTGTAATAAAACGCAGAAAACACGTAAATCAATTAAAATCTTGATTTATTAGATTTCTAATCTCAAAAATTTTTCACCATTAAGTCACGACAATTTTTCGAAAACTAGCCACGGTCACGAGAGGTCGTAATCGTTTTGCAGAAGTCTAATGGCTAGTTTCTTTTTGACTTGGTCTATAAATTAATACAAATTTTAATAGTTATCAATTTGTTAATTTTTTCAATTGTTTATGAAATTAAAGTTTTCATAATTCGAATATTATGTTTTATTTATATAAACGTTATTAGTGAGTTGAATCAAAACTTGTCAACACATCTGATTCATATTTCTACTTCACAAAAAAAAATACTTATCAGCTTATATATCAATACAATATTCAACAGATCCATTTTTCATTGAAAAATATTCTTCAACATTTCGCGGAAAAAATTATATGACAAAAAAAAAATCGAAATATTTATAATAAATGTTTAGACATTCGTTATGAATATTTATCTTGACCTTTTTTTTTTCTTATTGCTATCTAATATTAAAATCATAAATATATCTATGAAATATTCTACATTTCTTTTCAAATCCGTGAAAGGTTATACTACCGTATCAAAATAAATTTTTGATGATAATATTCATTTATGATTCTCCTATGAAAAAAAAAAACTTAAAATACTCTTCTATTATTGATTAAATAAAAAAAAAATTCGTTCACTATTTTATCGTACATATGGTTATAGGCTATTTTTTTTACCATTCTGTTCTCTTGTAAAACTCAATTCAATATATATATATATAATGTCTTCTTTTTATTGGACGCACTTAAATACCCTTTAGAATGGATTCATATATATGTGTTATTATTGTTAAAAAGAAGAGAGACGTCAAATGTTTGTTTTTTCTTTTTATTTCATAAAAAAATTTCAAATATTTTTAGATGAAATTATTCTATACATTAATACAATATTTTTTATTGACTTATTTTTGTTTTGGTCATGATCTTCATCATACCGATCAAGACATAGTCAAACAATCGGAATCAACAATAGCTAATGATTTATCTAATAAAACTATAGGTAAATTTGACAATTTTGTTTTTTTTCTATATTAAGAAATAAAAAAAAAAAAACAAAAAGTTTATATAATTTTTTTTTTTTTTTTGTTAGAAATTACAAATTCTCCAAAAACGAATATTGAAGATCTACATAATCCTATTGATGTTCGTTTTCAAGCAATACATGATTTAAAAAATTCAATATATGAATCTAGTCAAAATGATAATGAAGAACAAATACAATCTACAACATTATCATTACAAAATCAACCATCAATAATAAATGAGAATGATTTAATATCTTCTTCTACATTACAAACAAATGAACAATTAAAATTATCAACAATAGAAACATTAATAAGTACTGATACAATAAAACAAATTCCAATTTCAAATGATAAATTAAATCCAAAAATAATTCATAAAGATGATTTATCTTCTAATCAACAAGAACAAATAAAATCAATATCTAATACACAATCATCTATTTCTCATACAATAAATAATAGTAATTTATCAGATAAAAATTTACAAATTCCAATAATAAATAATATGTCAATAGTAGAAGATGATATTCATATTCCAGTATCAACAACATCGAAATTTCATCAAAATATACATCTACATTCTCAACAAGAAAATGAAAATATTTCTATAACAGGTAGTAAATATATTATATTTTAATTTTGTAGAATAATTTAATGTCAATATTTTATTCAGATTTACTCGTTCGAAAAAGATATGATTTAAATGTTAAACTAATCTTTGAAGAGATGCTATTTTCAAACTAAATAAAACAATATCTATTCCATACAAGAAATAGAATCCTTAGTTTGACATTGAATTGGATTAAAAGATTTTTCTCTATTGTAGAAAGTTGTTAATCCAGTTACTAGAGGATTAAAATATGAAATATGAGATAATTGTTGTTTGTTAATCATACGGAAATTGTTTCAGATTTGCTTAAACATGAAGAAAAAATTCATAGAAGTAAATAAAGAATTTGATTTTCTTAACGTTATAATACGTGAAGATGATCATTCAAATTATATTTTAAACTATAGATATAAGTTTTCTCTATCCAAATCACATATCAAAACCGAAATTTCATTGGAAACGACAGATCATTTTCATAAGCTTTTTGCAATGTTTTGTAAAAATGATTTCGTTTTATACAATATTGAAGAAAAAGATGCCCTAGTGTCTTCTCTTTCGATTGATGAAAATCGCAGCTCTCTAGATCTTTCCTTTCTTGAGTTATTGCAAAAATGACCACGACTATAATTCTTTTTTAACAGATGATAGTTCTAAAAGAATTCTATTGATATACAGTCTGTGATTCTAAAGTTTTACTCCTATGCTTCAATATTCCCTTTAGATCGTGTTTAACTATACACATAACTTCTATATTGTTTTTATATTAAATTAAATTTTCTGACATAATGTAATCCAACCCAAGCTCAATAAAGTTGTTATCGCAATTCCTACGAGATAATAATGTAAAACACGATGTAGCCATTGTTGCTAATAATAGACAAATTGTTTCATTTTATCGACTCTGAGACACATTTCTTCATTATCCTGTTACTTAATACTTCAGAAATATAAGTGTGACATGGAAGTGGAGACGACGTACAAATTTCTATCAGATTTCAAAAGATAAATATTATTTTTTATATTCTTAAAATCCATCTTCTATCCTAATATCAAAGGAAATAATAGCTTCTAACTATTTATATCTAAATTGTTCTAAGTTTTAATAATATAGATAAACATATGATATATTAATTGATAGAGTTGATAATGAAATTTTAGAATCAAAAATACTTTTTATTATATTAAATAAATTCTTTATTAGATGATCATCAAACAGAAAATGTGATTGTTGAATCATACAACGATGAACAAAAACATTTACATGAATCATTATTAAAATCAGAAGAATCCGATATTACATTACCTTTATCATCAACAATAGATCATACACAAACAAATAATAATACAAATCAATATTTATCTAAAATTGAACCAAAAGTAAATGATTTTTTTTTGCACATAATTTCAAAATTTTAAATTATTTTCTTTTTATTATTATTTTAGATAAATAATAGTCAAAATTTCATTTCAATAGTAAACAATAATAATTCAATATTAATAAATAAATATCGACAAATATGTTGGCATTTACCAAAAAGATTTGAAACAAGTATTGAATTAATTGAAAATGAAATTTTTCGTTTTATCAACATTGTATGAACAATTATGTTTTTAATTTCTTATATATTCAATAAAATCTTATTTTTTTTACATAGTTACCCATATTTCTACAAACAATTTTATTTCAACATAATGATGATCGTGAAATTCTAATGAATACAATATGGTTTTTATCAAGTTGTACAATGTGTTTTTTATTTAGTTTAATATTTCTTTTTATGGGTACAAAACGTTTAAAACAAAGTAAATATGAAAAAGAAATTCGTATAAATTGTCAACAACTTCAACAAAAATATAATCGTATTGAACTTGAACGTGCAACATTTGAACGAGAAAATCAAAAGTAAAATAATAATAATAAAAAAAGAAATTCTTTTTTTATTTTGTTAATTTAATTTTAATTTAGATTATTGGATGAAATAAATAAATTAAAATGTTTACCTGAACAAAATTCAGATGAAGATATTTTTCTATTACGTGAAGAATGTATTCGTTATCAAGAAGATTTAAAAACAGCACATACAAAACATATATATTTACAACAAGATATTGATTATAAACAAAATCTTATTTTAAAACATGAATATGATTTACAACGACAACTAGAAACAATTACACATTTAAATAATGAGGTAATATTAAAATTAGAATTGATACTATTATCGATAGTTTGTTAAATATACATCAAGTTTTTTTTTATAAATATTACTGATAAAAAGTTAAGTGTGTATCCTATAAGTAGAGTTGTAAACCGTACAGAGCTGAGCCACTGACACGAACGAAAATTTTTGATAATAGTATAAGATGCCGCCGTTGACATTTTTAAGAGCAAATACGTTTTTTTTTTGATTGTTAAAGCTGCCGGTGCAGAAAAACATTAAGTCTAGCAGCTGATGTTTGACTCCTTGGTTTACACTTCTACCTACAAGACTTCTGAAGGATATTTCCAAACATTCGTAGTAAATATTTACGATGAAAAATTTTTAGACTTTGTAATAGAATGATACCTCAGCAGTTACCCCTAACTTGATATGGTTAGATTAGAAATTCAATAGAATAGTGAAAATTGAATGACTCAATCTATTTTCATCCTTACTGTTGTTACGATAATTATTTATCTAAATCAGAGTATGAAAAGTAATGTGAGGTGAAGATATTAAAATCTCTGTTGAATTGGCCTCTGCCAATCTACAATTATTCAAATAGATAAAACATCACAGAACTGACGTATACTGGTATTTCAGTTGTTTTTTTTTCAAGACTTGAAACCGTTCATATCTCAATAATATTTGCAGAACATAAAAACGTCACAATAAAAGAGCAAGATTTTACGTTGATTGAATTCATAGTTTGTTCATATGTAAAACACTTTGAGAACAATGAATGTCCGCTCTCGTACCTTATTCTTCTGAAGCTATGACCGTTGTGTTAAATATGATTTCTTCTTGAGATTTTAATATCTTATATACAAAGATCGGAATATCAACTTTTTTTTTATCCTTTAATAATTCGAGAAGGAATCCTATGTTTCAAGTGTTACTTTCCTAAGCGATCTAATAATTCCACAGAACAATCATAATTCCAGAAGGACAAGGTATGAGGCCAAAATCTTTTGAATTTCTACTAGTCTCACCGAAACAATAAGCACAAAGAAATTTCAGTACTATAAAACTTAAACACACAAAAAACTTAAGGTAAATATCACGTCTATTGAAAGATCAATGCATGTCTATGGATGTGAGTGTTAATCTTCTCGTCATTCCCATCCGCACACCCAAACCCATATCGTTTATAATCACTATCTTTCGTCTACATAAATCTTTGATGCTAAAATTTTCTTGTACTCATCATTTGCTAATCCAAATCCTGCAAATCATAAATTCGAGTGACATCCAATAATTCGGACATATTTCTTCTTCGTATGATATGAGCATGAATAATCAACAAAAAATGAATTATAATTGTTGTTCATATTAAGATATATATTAATCATGAGTTTTAAAATCATAGACAAACACTATTTAGTTGCATGTTTAAACGAAATAATTTATTCGAAAAAAAAAAAAAATTCTATATAATTTTTATTTTCTCGATATATTAGATTCTTCAATTAAAACAAGAATTAGAAAAAGAACAAGGAACTATAGTACGTTTACAATCAAATGATTTATCTTTGGAAAATTTTGAAAAATCACAAGAAATTATTCAAATACTTAAATCTGAAATAATTCAATTAAAACAAGAAAAATTAATTCAAAATAATCATATAAAAGAAATTCAAGAACATGCTAATCAAATTGATATTGAAAATAATCAATTAATACTTCGAATGAAACAATTAAAAGATTTATTTGAACAACATGATCAAACAATAAATCATATACATGATAAAATTACTAAAAATAAAACATTAGGTTACATTAAATCTTTTTTTAAACATTTTTCTTAATAATAAATTATTTTCTTTTTTATAGAATTAGAAGATTTACGTACAATATTAACAAAAAATTCTTCAAATAATAATCAACATCTTCTATCAATAATTGATAATGATATTAAAAAGTCAAATCAACATATACGAGAATTATATAATGAAATTGATATAAAAACTTCTCGTATACAAGAACTTGATACATTACTTAAACAAGAAAAAGATCATTGTAAAGAAATTGAAACTAAACTTAAAATTATATTAGAATTACGTGAACGTGATACTCATTTACATATACGTCAATTAGGACAAACAGATGCTGAATTACGTAAAGCAAGAACAGATACAGAACGTATTCGTATTTTACAACAACAACTTCAATTAAAACAGTATAAAATTTTTTCTTTTTTTTTTTAATAAAATAAGTTTTATTTTATCAATTTAGACAACAATTAGATGATATACAAAAAATTCTTTCAACTGAACAAATTAAATTTAATGAAGAATGTAGTAAATTACAACATGAAACACATGAAAAATGGATGGAAGTCAAACGTTTAACACGAGAACTTGAATTATCAAAAAAAGAATGTGAAAGTCTACGAAAACAGTAGGTTTTTATCTGAATTATTATTTATATTTCATTGTTTATTATTCAATTGATAGAATTACTAAATATGCAAAGAATACACGTTCTTCACAAGAAAAATCAACTACTAAATCAGCATCACAACATATGAGAAATATCGGTAAGAAAACAATTGAATAATGAATAAGTTTTGAATTTTTTCTTTTTTTTTTTTAATTTTAGGAGAATTAGACTCACAACATAGTTCACCAATTCATTATCAACAAGATGAAAAGTAATAAAAGTTATCAAGTTAATAAAAGTTCATTATCTACTTTTTTTTTTCCTTCATTTTAGTTTTAAACCCATTGATTATCAACATAATGATTCTGGTGGTACTAGTCCAACTGAAATGTTTATACCTAGTAAATAGTCTTTTTTAATTTTTTTTTAAATCTTTCTCTAATAAACTATTTTTATTTAAAAAAAAAAAAAAGGACCAACTTTGTTTAATCTACCTCGACCTCCATTTTTTCCACCACCATTTATGTCTTATCCACAACCTAATTCATTTATGATGCATCCAAGATTTCCAATGACACCTGTTGGTCCACATGGAATTATATCACCTATTTCACATTTGATAACTAATGGTAATGATACAAATAATTCAGAAATGATTGATTCATCAAATATAACTCCAAATTCAATGAATTATGATACACAATCAAATGGAATAACTACATTATCTTTACCTGATGGTAAAAATTTTTGAAAAATATTTCAAATAAATAATAATAAATTTTCTTATATATCATAGATGAACAACAAATAAAAACAAAAAAAACAAAAAAATCACTAAAAAAAAAGACAAAAACATCAGGAATAACAGTAATAAAAGAAGATATATAATCAGTATTTAATAAAAGAGAAAAAAAAAAAGAAACTTGTTTTAATACTGATATATATATATATATATTGTTTTATATTTTTTTCGCTTGTTAAACATAACATTTTCTTTTTTCTTTTTGATATAATTTCATGTGAACGTATTATTGTTATTATTATTTATAATTAAAATTTTAAAGAAACAAGAAATTTATACAGTATTTTACTGTGATTTCATATATTGATTTCTATCAACATTGGTCTATTGTGAAAAATGAATACTTTTATTTTATTTGTTATTTGTTTCTATATTGTTTCTGTTGCTTATATAATATTTATCATGAAATAAAAAAAAAAAAGGACAAAAAAAAAACTACCTATTATCATGTACAATTTTTCAATAATAAAAACGAATAAAATTCTATACAAGAACACCATTTGACATACGGAAAGCAAAAAACGGTTCCTTTTTGAATATAATACAAAAAACAAAAAAAACAAAATTCCAAAGGAAAAAATACAATAATATCGAGCAATTGAAAAATGATATCAGAAAGACATAAAATCAAATGAATGACAGATAAAATATTAATATGATTAAAATTAATAATTGATAATCAAATTAGAGAACATTGATAATTTGTTATGTATTTTGTCTTATTTCGAAAAATTGTATTGTCATTCAAAGTCAAAATTTGTAATTATTTAGTTCTAATGAGGAAACTGTTCGAATTGTAATTTACTGTTCGAGCTCATCATTAAACCTTCAAGAAAGTTTCGGCATGAATAGAAAAATCTTAAAAGAGTTCGTGTCTACGAATCTTTGAAGGCGAGTTATGACCACTTTATTCAATTTTCGACCGACGATTTCGTCAATAGATAGACCTAGTCATCCTTCTATTTGTGACAGTTTCGTCTTAGATACATCCTATAATCTACTAAACTTTTGCTTTTATTTTTATACAAGAATGAAAAATATTACATTCGTTCTAGAATTCTAAAACATTCTCTTATAACAAACAATAAACCGAGTCAAAATATATCGCCATTTGATAACTTTTTCAAATGCCATCATTACACAACAAGAATATGATAAAGCTCTTCAATTTTGTTCTTTCTTACTTCACATCGATGTAGAGAATAAAAAGATAAAATAAATAGATTGCATGTCATAACTTCAGATATCATATATACAAAACACTTATATCCCCTTGACTGTAAGAATAAGTTGAATGTAAATGTATTTATTGAATATATTGAATTAAAACTTTAATCATATTATTATCAGTGTTACATGAATATATTTCTATTCTATTCAGACATCTTAATACTCTTTGTACAGATAAAAATTTTTCATTTTTGGTATGAAAGATGATTATTGAAGAACAATACAATGAAATTTTTTCTTTTTGTAGATTTAAATATAAAAAAAAATCCATTAAGATGAATTATGAACGAATGTCTATTGAAATTGAATCACCTGAACAAATGGGTTATGAAAATCTTAAATTTAATTTAGCTGAAAGTTCAATTCCAGATATGAAACTTGCTGATTTAAATATCAATTTACAAGAACTTGTTATGGCTTATGGAGATCATATGGGTCATCGAAAATTACGTGAATTAATTGCTAAAGATGCTAATGTACAAGTTGATGATGTTTTACTTACAACAGGTGCAGCAACTGCTCTATTTATTGTTTCAACTAGTCTACTTAGAAAAAATGATCAAATATTAATCGAACGTCCTAATTATGCAACAAATATTGAAACATCACGTGCTATTGGTGCTCAAATTGATTTTATTGAACTTCAATTTGAAAATGAATTTCGTTTATCAATAGATGAAATTGAAAATAAAATTAAATCTAATGAAACAAAATTAATTAGTATAACTGTACCTAATAATCCAACAGGTACAGTTATATCACATGATGATCTTGATAAACTTATATTACTTACTAAAAATAAAGGTATTACATTACTCGTTGATGAAACATATCGTGATATGACATTTAAAAATAGACTTCCTGTCGCAGCATCTCTTGCATTACATGTTATATCAGTTTCATCATTATCAAAAACATATGGTCTCGCAGGAATTCGAATTGGATGGTTAATATGTCAAGATAAAAAACTTATGCAAATATTTTTAGCTGCTAAAGAACAAATTATGATTTGTTGTTCTGTTGTTGATGAAGAAATTGCTTATCGCTGTATGTTAACACGTGATAAACGATTATTATTAGTTCAAGAAGAAATACAAATTCGATTTAATATTATGAAAAAATGGATAAATGAAACAAATCAATATCTTGAATGGATAGAACCACAAGGAGGTGTTGTTTGTTTTCCAAGAATAAAAGTTAATATTGAATTTGAAGAATTCTATAAAATATTAAATAATACATTTCAAACATTTGTTGGACCAGGACATTGGTTTGATATGAATAAAAACTTTATGCGAATTGGTTATGGTTGGCCATCAACACGTGATGAACTTATACAAGGATTAAAAAATATCACATCTACAATTGAACTTTGCTTAGAAAAAAAGAATTAGATTTTATTGATATTTTTCTTTTTAATTTTAGTAAATCAAAAACTAATAGAAGCATTTACAAAATACTGAGCATATAATTCTTTGTTGATTAATATGTATTTCATACTTCTTCATCTTTGAGTATAGTAAAGAGACACAAAAAAAAGAAAAAATAAATAAAAATGAGGTCGCTACTTATGAAATACTGTTTATATACTTTGGTTTGATAACCTGTGCGCGTTACTATCATATAAAAATTGAAGATAAAAGTCAGAGGAGTATCTTTATCAATTTATTATTCATTTGTTTGAATATCAATGGGAGCAACTCATAAAAAACCTTCTCAAGATGATTCTAATCTTGAAATATATTCTCTTATTTGGCTTGATCCAACATTTCATAATAATGATGAAATTGTTAAAGCTCAACAAAAACTTCGAATATCAATAAATTATTTAAAAATATTTGAAAATTGTTATCAATGTGAAGAATATATTCGATCAGTTAATTCATTTAATCGATTTATTTTAATTATTAATGATGAATTAGCTCGACAAATAGTTCCTCGAATTGAACAACTACGACAAGTATATTCAATTTATATTCATTGTTTAGATAAAATAATAAATCAACAATGGGCGAAACAATTTCTAAAGGTAAATAAACTTTTTTAATATTTATCATTAGAGATTTGTTTCTTTTCTTTTTTTTTAGATAAAATGTTTGAGTGATCAATTAGATATGCTTGTAACACGAATTCAATCTGATCATAGAATTGATGATTCATTTCCTGTTGTTATTTATAATGTAAATAAATTAAATTTTCATTTTTTTTATTCACAATTATTATTTGATTGTCTTATTCGATTAAATTCAAATGATAAAAATAAATTTATATTTTTATGTCAAAATGAATATAAAGATAATGAAATTGAATTAAATATTATTCATGAATTTGAAAAATATTATTCAGCAAAAGAATCTTTATCATGGTATACAAGAAAATCTTTTATTTATCGAATATTAAATAAAGCTCTTCTTATACAAAATATTGATTTATTATTTACATTAAGATTTTTTATTCAAGATATTTATCAACAAATCAAAGAAAATAAATGTTTATATCCAATTCATGCTTATCATAGTCATTTAATGACATATGAAGAAATTCAATTAATTGAAAATTCTCTTGGACAATATATTTCAATTAATTCATTTCTTTCAGCATGTCTTGATCGTGGTTTAGCTTTATTTTATCTTTATGAACCAAATGATCTTCAACGAGTTTTATTTGAAATTGATACAGATATTCAATCAAATGATATGAATCATTTTGGTTATATTAAATTAGTTAATTATTGTGAAGAAAATGAACAAATACTTTTTATGTTAGGATCAATATTTCGAATTGAAAATATTTTTCTTAATGATGATGAAATATGGATTATTCAAATGAAATTATGTACAGAAAATGATTATCAATTAAAGTTAATATTTAATTTTCTCATAAATGAATATAATTATGGTCAAGAAAATAATATATTTTCATTTGGAGAATTTCTTATTAAACAAGGTTGTTTAAATGAAGTTGAAAAATATTATATTCGTTTAATTGATGAATTTTCTGATCATCCTGATAATTTAATTCAATGTTATAATGAACTTGGTAAACTTGCAAAAGATAAACATGATTATGAATTAAGTATTCAATGGTTTAATAAAGCAATTAAAATAAAATCACAAAATGATTCATATTTAATTGAAAGTTATAATAATATAGCAGAAATTTATCAAAAAAATGGTGATTATAAACAAGCAATTGAATCATATAATAAATCATTGAAGATTTTTATAAAAATATTTGGTGATGATCATCAAAAATTAGCTATATGTTTTAATAATATAGCTATTGCATATAAAAAAGAAAAAAAATATATAGAAGCACTTGAATATCATCAAAAAGCATTGAATATTCTTGAAAAATATCGATCATCTAATCATTGTGATTTAGCAGCATCACATAATAATATTGGTGTTATACATCGACATCTTGGTCATTATGATCTTGCATTAGAACATTATCATAATGCATTAGAAATCTATAAAAAATCTCTTTCTGGTTCATATTCTGATATGGCTAAAACTTTTAGAAATATTGGTACAGTTCATCAAGATAAAGGTGATTTACAACAATCATTGTTATGTTTTAAAAAATCATCTATAATATATCGATGTAGTTTATCATCGGAACATCCTGATGTTATGGAAATTGAAGAAAAAATTCGAAATATATCATGTCATTTGAAATAGTCTGATGTTTATTTTTATTTTGTGAAGATTATATTTAACGAAGAAGAAAATATTGTTTTCATTTAGTGAAATTTATCTGTAATTATTTTTTTTTTAACTACTAACTTTCATTTCAATTAAAAATAGATCATTTTGAAACAGTTACTATTTGGTTTTAAAAAAGATGTCATATATTAGATTAATCGCATTATATAAGCATCTGAGTATTTGAAATAGAAGTTGTTTTTAATGAACTAGAATCAAAATATTTGAGTTTTAGCGTATTGGAATAATAGTATAAATACTGCAAAATTATTCATATTGAATTATTTTCAGTATAGTAGACAGTTTATTCTCAAAAGAGGTACAATTTTTGTATAGAGAACATTGATAGAACGAGCTAATAAACATGCCCAAGAGTACATTCTATAGATATAGTTAATCATATAGCTTCTTCATTTTAACGATTACTTAGACATTTCCAGCACTACTTAATAGATCTTCATAGCTACTTAACATTTATACAAAGCTATTCAATTATTTTTTATATTTCTACTGTCTTTGTTAGAAATAAATCAGCCATTTAAATCATTCACTAGTCGTATAGTTGTTTTTTTGGATAGCTATTAAATCTTTTAAATAGCTATGATAATTTTTGCATAGTGCTAGACTTTAAGGAGCTAGTAACATGAAGTTAAGCATTAAAAGAAAAGTCATCACCAACAAACTAGCATTAAATCTTCTTAGTTGCTATGGTAATATGTAATGGCGTTAGATTTTAAGTACTTAGTTACATAATCAATAAGTAGTGGTATATCATTCGAAAAAGTATCTCTTTTGAGTAGCTACGATTAGAGAAACATTATTGGTTTTCAAGAACTTCTTGTAATGCTCTCGGTTGATGGGATTTCATGCATGATATTCAACCTTCCTCTATCATTCGCTCCTATATTATATATGTTGTCCTCACCTGTCTATTCTTACGCTGCTGTCCTTACTCTATTGTTCTTCTATGTCTGCTCTCTCCTTGACCTCATCTCCTTTCTTTTCATGCTTTCTTCTTCTACTTGCGTATATAAGCGTGTACTTTGTATGTAAACGATACGATTATATGATACGAAGGAATAGAATAAAGTGTATCTCCATCCACACTAGTATCCTTTCTATCAGAAATCGTCACATTTCTGTTGGTATAGTACAAATCTAATGTTTAATATGAACACATTTCTGAAACTTGGCTTAATGGCTAAAGCGTTGTTAAAATTTGATCATGGTTTTCATTACCATAAAATTTGACCAAGAGCGATACCCCTCGTTATGATAAATTATGAATGCACCGCATCGGTTTATTTTGACTTCTTACACTTTTTTTTCTAGTCAATCTATGGCTGTAACTGGAGATTTGAGAGTAATGAGGCTGTACACAACGGATTCCGGCTTCTCGATCTCTGCTTCATTATATCATATACTCCTTTTTTATTTGAAGTTCTCTTTTGATATTACCGTAAATACAGTGGATCCATCGAAGACTTTTCCTGCCTTCTAAAACATGTCATCATAATCATGCCGCCATTTGGGTGTGGATGGGGAAATGGAAGGATGTGTGGGTGTGAGTGAGGGTGTGTGAGAGTGGGTGTGGGGTGTGAGTGTTATCTTCCCTTCATTCATACTCACACCCACAACCACACCATCACACTCACCCGCACCTCATATTGGCAAAGTATCATACCTAAGTAATTGTGGAGCACAAGATAGGCCAGTAAAGCTATCTAAGCAAGTACTGCTGATGCTTATTCTGTGAATGATGTTCCAGTATACACAGAGCATTCTGAATAAGACTGTTCGTACCCTTGAACATATAGATACACAACTATGTTTTATGCCTCGTTTGCAAATGGCATTTCATCCGAAGCTGAACATCAATTTGGTTTACTTGATCAATGATCGCCCTATAGATAACACAATTAGCAATATATGCTACGCGTATACGATGTTCACGTTTGTGATTGGCAAGCTGGACATCATTGTAACAGCAGATCACTATATGAAGCTTGGTAATTGTTTACAAACATAGACTGTTGTACGAAATCTATAGATCCATGTAATAAAAAAATCGTTTCTAGTACAACTATTTGAATCAAATAAAGAATCTTGTTGTTGATGATGTGTAATTAAATGTGAATGTGGAGTGTAGCTGTGACTATAGTTGCAAGCATCATGCTTGTCTTTACACCCGCACCCACCCAACGATTCTTCAAGTTAAAATACTATCTCATACAAAAAGAAGAAATTCAAAGGAAATTAGTCTTACATAAGAGAAACCTTAAAACTCTACTTCGACGTTATCTTGAGCATATTTATTACGAACAAAGCTACAACGGCTTTAAAAAATGAATGCAGCTTTTGAATTCTTTTTATAAACTATTCATTCTCATGTTCTAAGACAGGAAAAATCAAATCAATCTTTCGAGAACCTTCACAATGATTGAATTGAGATACTCATATGGAGTGTTGGAATAATCGTTTTCTTTCTCATAAAGATATTGAAACTCAAGAGAATTTTTTTATGACTTTGATATCAAATCGAACGACAAGTATTAATGAAAGTATTTTGATATTACTGTTTCGCAAGGACCAACAATCGACAAATATTTGATGTGTTCGAGTGCATAATCATGTCTATGCGATTCTGATGCTCTGATACAAAGATGCAATATCTTATATCGTGTATCCTTGTAGCCAACAAAAAATAGTGGATGTCTATTAAAATAAAGATACAATTATTGTTCATTGTAAACTTTTTGTTCATGATCTTGGGTTGATATCCGTGTCGGCTAAATAGTGACTCTTTGATTGAAACAGTCAAGGAGAACATGACAATTCAAGCTGAATGCATGTATTTGACTAGCCCACTCGAATGGAGTTTCTTCAATCCTAATACATTCAACGGTAGTTATCACAACACAATACAACAAAACGAATTCCCACTGATAGATCTCAATATGAAACGTTTGTTCTTGTTGAAAATGCCACCAACGAGTAATCCACCGACACAACACATCATCAACTATTGGCTTGTCAATCGGGGTGGTGACTCACAGTATGGAATGGAACATTTCGGAATTTCAATGCTCAAACAAATTGCCTCAAATAACTATGATAAGATCTTTCCTCAGACACATTCGATAATATATCTATTTCAATATAGAGGTGCAGGATTGAGTAAACCATCGATTCATTGTTACAATGCAACGAATTGGATGAATTGTGCAGAATAATTGATTCGTAGAACAGTACCATTCTCAACAAATGAATCATTAAAAATAGTTAATACTATTTTAAATCAAAATATTGCACAAGATTTACAATATCAGATCCAATATGCGATAAATCAATCTGAACCAATGATACCAACATCTACTTATATTTATGGAATGAGTCAAGGTAACACTCATGTAAATGATTTTCATCTGATATTGACTCGAGAGTCAATTTTTCTAAGTAAATTCATCAAATTCGATCATGCTTTATTTTATACAAAAAAATTTGTTCATGTCAACTTTTTTTAAAGAAACATCGTAGCATGTGACAATCCACTGCCAAGATTTTCATAAGAGTACCCAAGTCAAAAGTGCGTCATCGATTTCTGGTGGACCTGTCTCAATATGATGAAGTCGACTGACCGAGTTCGACGAGATTCTGATTGTTGAAATCCAGTCGGACCCAAAAAGTTCGGAAAAGTTGATTGTTCGATTACAAAGGAACATTTCAGCCGTATAAAAATATATTTCTAATAGAGGCAACATATAATCATTGCAGAAAAGTTTCAGAGAAAATCACGCTTATTTTTTCTAAGTTCGTTCTCAACTGGAGTAGCATTCTCGAGATATTTTGAAAATTAGCGTTATATATGCAGGATTTGTATGCATATCTTGATAATAGTGTTTCATCTAGAAATGGATCAAGTATCATTAAACTTTAAAAAAATCAGCTGAATTTTCAGGAAAACTGTCGTTCGATCATTTTTAAATTTACGAAACTCGGAAATTTCAATATGTGTTGCGTCAGATGACGTGCTATTTACCTGTTATCCACATGGTAGAAAGTATTCAGATTGTTGTCTCTTTCAAAGATATTAGGAAACCGTAATCACTGTTGAGAGTATTTCGTCGCCTGATAGAGTCTTGGGAACTAGTGGGTGTGGGTGTTGGGGTTAGGTGTGGATTAAAACAAGACGAGTTTGAACCAACACCCATCCACACCCACACCCACACCCTCGCTAATGATATTACCGTAATAGCAGTGAAGAAAGATTATTGGGAAACGGCATCACGGGGATAGTCTCATGAGAAAGCTGACTCAATCAAAAACTAGCAATTAAACTAACAATGGAACCTTTTGTACTGATCATCAAGGAGATTGATCATATTCACGTCACATGAAAGCTCTCACCGCCAAGCTAACAAATTTAAAATATAATGTGCCCATAGCATACTTAGAGCAAGTTGCTGAAATTTCCAAGTATGTGAGATCTAACGAGGGAACCTCTTGAGGAAATAAAAAGCTTTTCGACCGAGGATGTGATGGTCAGATAGGGCATAGCTCGGAGTGATAAATCCTAAATTGGTTTGGGTCCAACGTGCTTTTATCAGGAGTTATGAATTTTTCAAGTTATAAGCGTTTGTGTCAGTTTTATCGTTGAATTAACCTTACTTTTTTCGAACGAGAAAACACGTATTCGATTGAAATTTTTATTATATCTATTCCAAGTTGTGATCTTGACCATTTAAAATTGCAACTAAAAAGGTTAGAGTGAAATAGACAAAGAAATTTTCAAAATTTTCTTCTTAACTTTGTAGTTTTGCATATTTTACCACTTAGTTAGAAGAAGTTCATTTGAATAGATTCTTCAAGCAACCATTGACTTATCGTACTATTTATCTTGAAAATCTAGGGTGTGTGGTGTGGACATTCTAATCCGTGTTTCTCCCACACCCACACCTACGCCCACACCTTCGGCGTATATATGTTGATGAGTCATTATATTGACCGACATCATATAATTACATGTCGTTATATATCATTACCTAAATTCTAGAATTCTAGCTTTTTCTGAGGTATAGATGGCATTATGTTGATACATGAACCTGATACAAGTGGGTACAATGTGATACAAGGTGGGACATAGTTAGCTGTGAACTGAGTGGTATAAGTTGTACTCGTATTTGCGCAGCTCTTTGCATGTCATGTGTTGAGATTAGGCAATAACAAGGAAAAAGCAAATATAAATTCATAGTATGTTGTGTGTTATTAAAGTATCGAATAAGGGAATAATCACACAGACAAAGAACAATTCCCAGTGTTTGGCCGACTAAATGCAAAACCAAGGCGTAAATATTGTGCAATTTCGGCATATGTCTCCGCGGAGCAATACGATTGGATTTATTTGGATTTGAATGAGTCACATGTTGGATTTGTTTTGAAGAAAAGTAACTTGAGTATTTATTGAAGCAAAACTATATAAATAATGCAAATCGATCCAAGCTGTTGTTCCAAAATGATTTTTTTCGTAGCATTAAAAAAACGTTTTCTAAGAGGCATATTCTCGAGCACCTATATGAAGCTACCACAACACGACTCGCCATCACGATCGTGGTCACCAGTTCATTGGTTGTCTAGTTGGAAACAATCAAAAAATTCGACAGAAGTCACATCTAGTTGGAGATAGAAATTTTCCAGCCAAGTACCATACCGGCTTCGAAAAGTCTTTGACAGTTGCACTAACATTTAAGCTAGAAAGAATCTAGGCAAACTATTGCGCAGCAAAAATATTAATAATTAGTATTTTGATGGAGGTGGTGGACGATACCTGGGATTTTTTTGAGTCTTACATGGTTCATGTGAAGATGTATTATACATCATTCGTCGCGCAGTTTATCAGAGCTATTGATGCCAGCTTCCATTGTCTTCCGACAAATACTCTGTGATTCACAAAACCTCATGTATTGTGTACTACAACCATCGTAATACTAATTAATAATATTTTTTTATTAATTTTTGTTCTCCAAAGATTGGTCGGTAAGTATAGTTGACATGTTCATGATCGTGAACCATCTTTTTATTAAATAGGTTGATCATGTTTTTTTCAAAAGAAACCATTTAAATCTTACGCACACACATACAAACAAATGATAGAAATGATCAAAGCCAAATTGAAGACTATTGTTTGCTACAGGATTCACGCAAAAAGGAAAATATCATGATAGTTGTTGTATGATTATCATTGAAGTAAGGTCCCTGCATAATCATCATATATGAATGTACAAAAAATAGAGTTGATTTAGAAAAAGGAAACATGATATAATCGACAATTGAAGATAAATGGCTAGAAAGAAAAGTATCGATACATAAGACAGTTTGTGTAAAAAAATAAAAATAAAAAGTCTTCTAAAATCGTGTCGTTTTCACACTTGTTGTATGACAATTATTCGTTGAGATCAATATTGAATGAACTATTTTAATTTGCTAGCTAAGATATTAGTTACCAATTTGAACACTATACTAAGAATAAATGGAATAAGTGGATGAGTAATTGATAAAATGAAGTCTCTTGTATACACAAGCTATACCAATTAAGATAAATCATTCATGTATTGTTCGATCTGTTGATAAAATGAAAAATAAAACAAATACATATAATCATACAAATAATGCAAAGATTTAAAACAACACTCTTATATGCCCCAGTCCTTTTGTATTCATGACACATATTTAACATTTTCTCAACTTCTGCTACGTTTCAAGTACTTGAAAGAATCTTGTTTGAATCTTCAGTATCCTCTAAATTAGGTTTGGCCATTAAACGAATTTCTCAAAGTTGTTTTTCACCATGGCAAGGGCTTTCTGTTATATGAGTTAGAGCTAGTCGATCGCTAAATAAGAAGCAATGTGCAATTATTCGTGATTTCGTTGCTGATTGACTATGAAGTACGGTTGAATGAGCAAAGTTATATAACACGGTAAAGGAACTTAAAAGAAATTAATATCATTCATCTGGAAATAATGGCAAAATTCATCAGCTAATAATAAAATAGACAAATGATGGAAGTTTTCTATGGTTATGATAGGTAATCAACATGAAGATAATATATTGTCGGACTTCTGCAGCACTTTTTGACTTAGATATAATTCGAAAAATATTTTATCTTACCCAGTATAGTGATAAAATGAAAAACAAATTTCACTTTGAACAAAATCAAGATGTATTCAACACTATCAGAGTTCTACTAAATTACTATTTTTACAGTAGGGGAAATACGTTTTAAAGTAAGGGATTATTAGAGGTTGGTAGTTCGTGTGCAAGTTACTTAATTCTCAACAATTAGTGTTGCAAACAAAATTGTTCTATTGAACATATCAATAAGGAAACCTCATTTTATAAGTTTCGACAACTTTACCTCATACCTCTCAACCTAAAACACTCTTCATGATGTTTCAGCATCATACTCGTACAGATGTTCATTTTATAATTACCTGCACTGTTGACAGGAATTCTTTGAGTAGCTTATCGTATCCAAGAAGGTCGTGACCAAGAACTCTTACATTCTGCTGAAAATTTTCATTTTGTGATTCAAACTGAGTCCACTGTTGTTCCACAAACCTAAACTCCGCTATCAACTTTTGATTCTTCTTCTCCACTTCATTGAATCGCTTCTGAAGGTCTTTGATCTGCTCTTTCAGTTTCTGATTTTGTTTGTCTATTTGGGTGCCATGTTGCTTAAGGTTGTTTACTTCAATCATCAGATCATGATTCTTGTTTTCTACTTGATTAGACTGTTGCTGAAGGTGTCTGACCTGAGCATTTAGCTCTTGATTTCTGCTTTCTAGTTCCCTGCCATGTTGCTGCAAGTTGTTGAGCTGCAGTAGAAGATCCTGACTCTTGTTTTCTGCCAGGGTACCATGTTGTTGTAAGCTGTTGACTTGCAGCGTAAGTTCCTGATTCTTGCTTTCCACTTGATTACAACGTTGCTGAAGGCTGCTAATCTGCACTATGAGTTCGTGATTTTTGTTTTCCGTTTGGTAACTATGTTGCTGAAGTTCTTTGACTTTATCTTTCAGCTCTTGATTCATGTTTTCCAATTGATTTCCATGTTGCTGAAGGCTGCTAAGCTGTACTATAAGTTCATGGTTCTTTTTCTCCGTTTGATTACTGTGTTGCTGAAAGTCTTTCATCTGAGTTTTCAGCTCTCGATTTATGTTTTCGAATTCTTTTGTATGTTGCTGAAGATTGTTGACCTGAAGTATGAGTTCATGATTCTTGTTTTCCACTTGATTACCGTATTCCTGCAGTTTGTTCACTTCCAGTATGAGCTCCTGATTCTTGCTTTCGACTTGACTGCAGCGTTGCTGAAGACTACTAACCTGTACTATGAGCTCGTGATTCTTGTTTTCCACTTGATTACTGTGTTGCTGACGATCTTTGACTTGAACTTTCAGCTCTTCATTTATTCTATCCAATAGGTTTTCATGTTGCTGAAGATTGTTTACCTGCATTGTGAGCTCCTGATTATTCTTTTCGAGTTGATTGCCTTGTTGCTGTAAGCTGTTGACTTGTAGTAGAAGTTTTTGATTCTTGCTTTCCACTTGATTGCAGCGTTGCTCAAGGCTGCTAACCTCTATTGTGAGCTCGTGATTCTTGTTTTCGACTTGATTGCTGCGTTGCTGAAGATCTTTCACCTGAGTTTTCAGCTCTTGATTCATATTTTCCAATTGATTTGTATGTTGTTGAAGATTGCTGACTTGCACTATAAGCTCATGATTTTTGTTTTCCACTTGATTACCATGTTGCTGAAGATCTTTTACTTGAGCTTTGAGCTCCCGATTCATGGTTTCTATTTGTTTACCATTTTGCTCGAGGTTGTTGATCTGAAGTAGGAGCTCATGATTCTTATTTTCCAGTTGGTAGCCATGTTGTTGGAGATCTTTGATTTGACTTTTGAGCTCCTGATTAGCTTTTTCCACTTGATTACCATGTTCTTGAAAGTTGTTCACTTCTAGAATGAGCTCCTGATTCTTGCTTTCCATTTGGTTGCAGCGTTGCTGAAGATCTTTAACCTGAGTTTTCAGCTCTTGATTCATATATTCCATTTGGTTTCCATGTTGCTGAAGGCTAGTAACCTGCACTATGAGCTCATGATTCTTGTTTTCCACTTCGTGACTTTGTTGCTGAAGATCTTTCACCTGAACTTTCAGCTCTCGATTCATGTTTTCGAATTCTTTTGTATGTTGTTGAAGATTGTTGACCTGCACTATGAGTTCGTGGTTCTTGTTTTCCACTTGATTACCGTGTTCCTGCAAGTTGTTCACTTGCAAAATGAGCTCCTGATTCTTTCGTTCCGTTTGATTTCCATATTGTTGAAGGTTGCTGACTTGCACTATGAGCTCGTGATTTTTGTTTTCTACTTGACTACTGTGCTGTTGAAGATCTTTTACCTGAGCTTTCAGTTCCTGATTCATCATTTCTATTTGTTTGCCATGTTGCTCGAGGTTATTGATCTGAAGTATGAGCTCATGATTCTTGTTTTCCAGTTGATAGCCATGTTGTTGGAGATCTTTAATTTGATCTTTGAGCTCCTGATCCTTGCTTTCCACTTGGTCGCAGCGTTGTTGAAGGCTGGTAACCTGCACTGTGATCTCGTGATTCTGTTTTTTCATTTGATTAGCCTGCTGCTGTAGATCTGTTATCTGAGTTTTGAGCTCATGATTCTTGCTTTCCAGTTGACTGCCATGCTGTTGATGATCTTTGACCTGAGCTTTGAGCTCTTTGTTCTGAGCCTCCACTTGGTTGCAATATCGCTCTAGGCTGTTTATTTGCCGTTCAAAGTTTCCGCTATCAATTTCAAATTGCTTCCGTCGTCTGTCAAAAATAAAAAGTGGATCGAGGGTGGCTAGTTTCTCTCGCAAACAGCGGTCCGCAATTGCAGAAGCAGTTGCATAGTAAGGTGTTCTTAGCCGATGTTCGGGATCTTGCCTTTGATGAGATGTCATCGCGTTCGGATACGAAACTTTGCTGAGATCGTCAAAATAGCGGCCTCTTTCATGCCCTATAGAACAAATCGTACAAATTTACCAAATATCAATGAACTTTGTCGATAGACTTACGTGCATCTGATAGATGTGTACATAAAAAGTTTGGCCTATGTCGATAGCTGGAATAAGCTTCGTTGTTCTTCGATTCGAGTTCCAGAGAAGACCAGTCGAATAAGCGAACGCAGGATCTGGATCTTGGGATATGAATGAAATTATTCTTGCATACCCTACAGTGGAATTTTGGATTGATCGGCTGCATATCCATGCACAGAAAGACAGGAGTTCGCTTGAGTTCGTACTTATTTCTAGAAATCGAACAGACTAATTTTTCGTAATGTCTTTTATCGAAAAAATGTGAATAAAAATTATATGAATGTGAAGTTTTTGGATTCCTTTGTTTCAAACAAAAGATGCAGCCTCCCAAGTTTCGCTACTAGAGTGACAAAGCGTATTGTCCACGACATAACATTCAAAAACATTATTGAAGCAGGGTCTTAGATCACGACGGCCAAATTCTTTTTATTGGGTCTTTAAATGATTTCAAGAGAATGCAGATTGAAAATAACGAAAATCAATGTAAATAAAATGTGTTAAATTGACATCGTGTGTATCTGCTGGCTCGAAAGTTATTAATAACGCTGCTTGAACTATGATACCTGGCCTTGGCGACAGAAACAGAAAAACTGGCGAAACATGCAAATTTCAGTGAACTGTGGGTATGTGTCAAAGACATCAACACCCATATCTTGTGATAGTGAGTAGTCCCACTCGAGTTATGTACGTGTCGAAAATTCTAGGCTTTTCGATACTTATCTCAGAAAAATAGCAGGGACGTACTTTTTCAATTTTAAGCCTTTGTAAGTGGATTTCGCATATAAGGCATTCCATTAAAGTGCCAATCGGATCTGCTTTATCAGGATCGTCAGATCTTGCTCAATTTAAGATATTGTTGCGGAGGAAAGATTCTTATGAGATTTGACGCAAGCCATCCTGAATCAAAAAAAAATGCAGGCTGTCCTCTATCGGAACGCTCGAGAAATTATTAAGATGTTGGCAGTAGGAATTCGGTGAGCGGATTTGATAGCCGACTTTGTCCGATTACTGTCATTTTCGGTCGAAATTCAGAAAATCGGGAAGTCGGATCACGAAGGATCCTACAGGAAAGCACCGGGTGTGGGTGTGCCTCTCAGCGTGGCGTTTGCTTTATGCTGAAATAAACCAACGCTCAACGTAGACATCACACTGCGACAAAACCCCATACTCATACCCCACTTCGTTGTTTGCTATATTTTTTCTGTGATTCCTCTTCGCAATCGAAAGCCTTTTAATATACGCTTCACGCAAAAAAAACATATAGCTTCGACTTCAATTGTTTCGGACCAACCTTGAAATCTCAAGAAAAAGAAAACAAAGTTTTATTATTTCTCTTTACAAGTTACTACGATGTGTGTTTGTGTATAATGCATGAAGAAGTATCGAAGTTTTTGAGTGCATTTATTTCCCTGGCCAAAAGAAACAGAACACCTGTTCTTTTTCATTTCTTCATCACACTAGTGTCGTTGGGTCTCAAATTTATACCGTTGACACATATATTGTTACTCGATCTGGTCTCAAAATTTCTGCCATATATAGCAAAAATTAGTCTAGAAAACTACAAACGTTTCTCATCTGTTCATGTGTGGTTACAACAAAAAATTGTCGTTACGCTTATTTTACTCCCATTTCTCGTTTCTTTCGAATTTTTGTGTGTTAATTGGTTTCTTATCGAGCATCGCTTGCGGAGGACATCTTAAGATGTTTTCATCTGCAAACGATGCTCCGTAGCGAACTAAATAACACTTGAGAGTCTAAATGAAACGAGATATGAGAGTAAAATGAGTATAACGACAATTTTTTGTCGCAATCACACATAAAAAGATAAGAAATCTTTTTCAGTTTTCTAGAAAAATTCTGGTTATTTATGGCAGAAATTTTGGGAGTAGATAGAGAGATAGCAGATGTATCAACAGTATAAGCTTGAGACTGAATGGCACTAGCATGATGAAGAAATCTAGAAAGTAAAACGTTCCGTTTATTTTGACAAGGAAAATAGTATATTATTGACGGTCCTATTTGTAGAAGATCTTCTCAAGTTGTTTGCTGGAAAAAATTAATCAACTCAATGTTCAAATACTTCGTTTTCTCATTAAGGATATATTAATGTTCTAGTATATGGTAAGGCGAAGATGGTTCTTTTTCTTGGTTAAATGGACTTTTTTCATTGATTCTATGCTTGTCCTTTCGTGTGCGAAACTAGAACCCAAAATGCTTTAACTTTCTCAAAACGCCTGTTCATTCAATATTTTCTCATTGATCGGAATTACTTTTTGAGCATAATATCGATCAAAATGATACTAGAAACTTGGATTATCATATGCTGTACTTAACAAATACGAAATACGATGAATTTCATTGTTCAACTAAAATTTTATCAAGAGTTTTTAATAGTAGAGATGCTTAGCAAAAATTTTCTTTTGATTGACTGGTCACACTAATGTCTACACTGAAAGTAAATGTACTCACCACTTATGATCGAACAAACGAATAGAAACCAATGGTTATGATTGTTCTTACAGTGGTGAAATAGAAGATCTCACTGCAAGTTAAAAAAAATTCTGTCTCCTATTAAATAGCTTTTTGTGGTGAGCAACTTGCTTTTTGTGTCTACTCACATCATCACAGCACTACTAAATCCACTTGCGATCTAACAAAAGAAAAAAAATAAAACGCCAATCAAATAATGTATATGCACACTGTTTTAATGATTGTCAAGGACTTTGCTTTTCCATTAGCGTTAGTGTTTTACATATGAAAAAGTCAAAACAAAAGTGAGAAACGGTGAAAATGCTGCACTTTCTTCGATTTCTCCAATGAATCGTTTGCAATGATGAAAACAAACGAACACATATTCAACCACACTCATTCCTACGTGCAATAATCATTTTCGCAAGGAGACGTTATTATTGAGATATAGAACCCAATATTTCAAAGAGATATTCTTCTATCTGCGTGCCTTTCTCCTGTGCCTAGTGTATATGAAGGTACGAGAAATTTGAAAATAAATTATTCTTCCCAAAATTATTTTGAACCAACAGAAATTGAAAATGATCGAGGGTAAATATGGATGTGAATAGTGTGTGAGTGTGAATGAGCTTGAACATGGGTGCAAGGTATGGATTTGGTGTAGGTATGAGTTTGGAGTGTCGGGTGTGCGTGTGGATGTTTACGTATCTTCACAGTATCTACACCAACATCCGCGCACCCACACTCACAATCAGAAAACCAATGTATGCTGCGTAAATTTTCTCGAACTCAACTGTTCATATATGTGTTGTATTCTATTCTCATACATTAAAACAAAGTATAAAGTCCATTTCAATAGAGGTGAAACTTTTGTTGCTCAATAATTGTTCATGAATTATTTGTATAGAAAAAACAACATTGACTTTATATGTTCTTTCAACGTTTTTCTCCTTTTGATAAATACAAATTATTATTCTCAATTAGTTTTCTGCCAACACTTATTTAGTATTAAATTATGAGCTGATTGATTGTTTGTTTGTATTTCACGGCTCGCATTTGTTTCTGTTTCTTTATCTGAATTCTATTTCTATCACAATGAGCATCATGTTATTTTCTTTATCGTTCGATTTTTTTCTCTTCATCTCTAGTGTTTCTTTCTTTTATTTCTTTTTTCCTAGTTTTCTTCTCAGGATGAACTATCATCCTCTTATATCCAAAATGCGTGCACTGGCAGTTTAATGAAGAAGGGTTTCCATGCAACAATAGCTAGACAATTCGTTTGCTAGATTACGGATTTTCTTATATAAGAACATTGTAGAGATTAGACCGAAGAAAATACAATTTGTTTTTCCATTTTCGCATTCCTGCAACTATTAATCTCCTTTTTTCTTATGGTAACGTGTCGGCGAGATTAAGCACAATTGGAATCACGATAATCGTTCCGATGATAGGCAAATATGACAAGACAGTACGAGAAAAAAAAAGAAAAAAGATTCTCTTGTTCTTGTTTTAAAATAGTGTCTGCATCTCTTCTAAGTGATTTATTAATTAGTGAAAGACGATTGACTCCGATTGTAATAGTTTAAAAAGTTTCTTGCAAAAAAAAACAAAAGTCAAATAAGTCATTCAAATAAAACTGAACACTGAAACATACCATTAAACATTGAAGTTTGACCAAAGTTTTGAATGCCATGTCGTTCAACTAGTCTTTCAATTAGTCTTAAAAGCAAATGAATGTTTTGATTAATTTTATTTAATCCAAATAAATAAATCCACCATCGATATATTTTCATAACAGAATGAGCTAAATAATGATTTTAACTGATATATAATATAATACTAATGTATTATCAATAATAATGGTACCTGATGGTACTAAAAGTGCATAATAACCTGCTTCTATTGTTAAATATATATTTTGAATTTCAGCTGCTATAATTTCATTTTTATAAATATATTTTATATGATCACCTAAATGCAGTTGACTAGCAAATATAGCAGATTTCAATTCTGTATCATTTCCTAAGAATATTAAATGATTAGATGATATAAATAAAGATGTTGTAATATTTCCATGATCATCAATTTCTATATTAATTAATAAAAAACTAAATAAATCATTTTATTTTAAATGAATAAAACATTCAATAGGTTCATATATTAATTTATTTTCTTGATGTATAACCAATACACATTCACCAATAGCTATATTTGATAAAGATTTCATTGAACCATGTTAAGTTATAACGGTACTGCGACCAGGAAAGCATTTTGGTTCACGCCTTTTATTTACACAAGTATACTGAAGACAAAATTTACCATTCGATGATATTGAAGTACAGTTGCATGTTGAATCATATGGACCACTTTGACTGTTAATATAAGCAAATGGTAATATAAAGAGACATAAAAAAGCAATAGATAAAACAGACATTTGTATGTTGATTGAAAGTACATAGTCAACTGTTAAAGTAATGGTGAATAAGAGCACTAAAGGAAAAAAACCGCTGATGAATGAGAGTATATTTTAGTGCGATTGGTTGATGTGCCAATAATAAGGGCACGATCTTTCGTCATTTCTATGAGTTTGATTATGTCAAGACCATTGGTCAATATGCGACAAGACGCTCTGGCCTCATGATCAATGATAGTTGCCTGCTCATTCTGCCCTCTATTCAACCTTGTCTCTCTTCGATTCATTAAAGTCGGTGCCACAATGAAATATAAAACAGTAACTAATCAAGCCAAGTCTTTGAAACGCGTATATACTTTGTTCTAATAAACATACAATCTTAAACTGATGTTTGACTTGATATTGTAGGTTATACAAGAAAAATAAAACTTAGCTAAAAGAATTAGAACTAAATAGGATATGCATATGCATGCAATAATGTTGAGAAAAAGATCTCTCATCATAACTGCTTTTTAAGTGAAAGTTGAACATAAGCAGCGTGGCGCAGTGGAAGCGTGCTGGGCTCATAACTCAGAGGGCGGTAGATCGAAACTACTCGCTGCTATCTTCACTTTTTTATCCGTATATTTTTGCAGGATTTCAAAATCTGATGCAATATGTGGCAATACAGAACAGAACAAGCAAAGCATTTTACATTAACTATCGTATGATGCATCATTGCGAAAGACGAATGACGAAGTACTCTATTCAGAAACATTTATTGTTTAATTGATAAAAAAATTATCTTGTGGCCTATCAAATTATATTATTTCATTTTCTTAAGCATACCTTTTTCACAGTTAACGAAGTATTTTGAAATCAGAATTAATTGCTGCATGACATAACTGATTGAAAAATAATTATTTGGCTATGTAGCGTGACTATAGTGTTCAAAGCATTTTTCTAAGTATAATAAACTATTTTCTTCAGCAGAATAAATTGTAGATTCTTTTAAAAGCAGTAAACTTGATTAATATATTAGACATAAGTAAAACTACTATTTGATTGAATAATGACATCGGCGTATTGTTGAGACCTTGTAGATAGATAAAAAAAATAACATAATTTTTAAAATATCCTTACAATCCATGTGAGCTCGTACAAATTTTAATTTTTGTTTTGCTAATGCCACCTGTAAATCTAGAATATGTTTTCTACTCCACATGTTAGCTATATCTCTGAAAGCGCTTGCAGTTGGAAAACAATATTAATTTTGCTTTTCGTTTGATTTTTACTTAGTACGAATATCATTTAATACAGTAAAACATTCAGTCATTATCTATTGTCTTTTTCAACAAACTTTATTCAAAGGTTCAATAAAGTGTCGGACAAAAAGAAAGGCATTGTTTATGTTTCTCTATTATTGATACTATCAGATTGTTAAGAATGTCTACAGTGGTGATTATAAACACAGTAGAATCAATTTGAAAAACTGTATATTAAAAATCTTTATTCTTATAAATGATCTACAAATGAAAACAACATATTAGCTTAATTGGCCTGCATCAATCATTATTTTTTCGTCATCATCCTTGGATAAAGTAGTCTAGATAAGTCATTGCTAATCACACTCGTAGAATATCCTATTTCTGCAACATTGAAATCATAGTGACGATATACACAAACAGATAAAGCATAGCAATGCAATTGATTATTAGATCATTGATGGAAAATCTTTTTTTTTTCGGAACTCATATTTTTGTTTGTATCTGACGACTATTTACTTTTAACAAATTTAAAGAATTACAGAAGTAAAATGTGAAATTGGTAATTAACAGTTGAAATTTGTCCTCGTCTACTTGGCTTTTTTAATGAAATCAAATTGTATTTTTTTACAAATAGAATATGTTACTGAAGATATGGAAAGATGCGAGACAGATATTATTCGATAAGCTTGAATGCTAAATAGAAACAAGAAAAAGAAATAGATGTAGCTCTTCAAATAGTTGTATGTTGTTGCTATTTTTTTTTCGTTCTTTATTAATAGAACGCGTCGACCAATGTTCGTACAGAACATTTGAAATTATGAAATAATCTTTGATGAATTACAAAATGAATCACAAACAATGAATAGAGAAAAAAAAGAACGTTACCGGTACTGGGACTTGAACCCAGACTGAGAGATTGAAGGTGTGGGTGTGGTTGGTGTGGGATAGTGTGACTAACCCTTGAATGGATACTAACATGCACATTTACACCTACACCGATGCCCACACCCACACCCAATGTTCTTAGCCAGCTTGTTAAAAAGAAAAAGGCTTCGAACTAACATGTGATTAAATTCTTGGATGTATTTCAGAAAATAAGTTTTATTAGAGAAAGATTTGCCATATGAAATGTTGTTTCTCATGATCTTGTGTGCAGAACTTAATTCTGAACAACTTGGTGCAAATTGTTACTTAAACTATTTAACCTTTTTGACTGTTTTAAAGTGGAAGAGAAAATAGTCATCGTCAAATATTTGTTCTAAAATTTTGAAAGTTCTGCTGAAAGCTGCCGAATTTCGCGTAAAATTACGTATTACACTTGAACTTTCAGTCAAATTGTTTCAAAATACAGGGTGTCTCAAAAGTCGGTTTACTGAACAAAAACGGAATATCTCCATCATGGCGTGAACAAATAGGCTGATTTTTTTGTCGATGATAGAAGTATGTTCAATATTTACATCTATCGGGACAAGCATAGAGAGATTGATCGTTAAGTATCACTAGTGAGCTCAAAAAAAAGATGTTTTTCACAGATAGAATAAAAGACAATATACTAGCTGATGCAAAAGTCACATTACAGAATGAAAATTGAATGTCTTCATTACGACTCAAGCAAACGAGCTCATTTTTTTTATCAACGATAGAGGAATATTCAAGCTTTATATCCAAAAGGGGCTGCCTAGAGAGACTCTTTCTTAAAAAT